>CAXKVY010002111.1:0-53830 GCA_964058915.1 Tetropium fuscum
ATAGCAACTCCGGCATATATTAAAAATCTGCTTGAGAAAAGTCGTTGCCAATTCGTCAAACATTTTTTCTCCTTTGATTGGACAGCCATTGGACAGCCATTACATAAATTATGCAGGACGAATTTTTTTCCGGAAGACTGGAAGAGGTAATGTATTCTTCGAGTATTCTGATGTATTCTTCGAGAGCATACACAGCATATTTCTACGGGCGATAAAACACGCCAAATGTATAGTTTTTGCCTAATATTTTACTGGTAATCCAAAGCTGTTCAAGAATGTTAATAATATCATATATTGGCACTGTATACATAATTTTGTTTTTTATAAATAGCCCCAAACACCCGCCCCTGCCATCCCTATCTGTACGCTCCAGAATGTAACCTAGTATATATTACACCAGAATTAATATTAGGATTAAGCCATGTTTCAGACACTGCAAAGATATTTATATCCTCCTTAATTATATGATCCATTAAAATATCAAAACCCCCTATCATAGACGGATGTTTAAATATGCGAAGGTTAACGAATGTATCATAATATATGAAATATTCCTTATATTTTCTAAATAAAGACAATGCGTATAAGTAACAGCAAAATTTATTTACTTTCCTCTATCTGCCAGTACGGCTTCTAAGCATTCAAGATTCATCTAGATGCACTAATTGAAGTTTACTTTTGGTTTCTTTTTCTAGAAGTTCCGCCTAAGCTTGTACTCCAAATTGGTTTTCTCCTTTGCGTTAGTTTTTGCTAGAATTGAGTTACCTCTGATTCAGATGATAATTCTCTTCTAGTGGGTGTGGAAATGGCAGTAGTACTTTTTGTTCCGCTGCTGGTACCACACTCAGGTGACTCAACTATGGTATAGGATGTTCCACCTACAAAAAGTTTGTTGTCTTTTATAAAACACTAACTTGTTATTGGCTCCCTCTAATTATGCCTGGGTAAGATGTTTTCTCAAAATTTTCTTATCTTCTCTCTGTTTGGTACTTAGATCATTAGCAATAGATATGCATTTGCCTTTCAGTTCACAACAATTCTTCAGCAGGAGTCTCTTCTTAAAATATGAGCAGAATTGAACCTTAATTGGACAGGAGTCACCATTCCCTAAAGTGAATATGTCGCTAATGTCTGCTTCTGTTATATTTATATCCAGTATAAAGTATTGAGTTTGTGACATATAAAATTGAGAGTTATTACATCTGGAGTTTCCTTTTCTCAAATATGAAAATATTCCTTATTCTGTTTTCCCGCTCTAATCGCTCATTTTTTAAGGCCCAATTTTCCTTCTCCATTATATTTATTTTGTTGCTGGCTACTATTTTCTACTTTGCTTGGCTACTTTGATACTATTTTCCATACAAGTCTCGCTATTTCCCTATTTCCTATTCCCTATTTCTTCAACCCCTAATGTATTCACAATTGATTCAATCAATTCAACCTGTACTGGATAGAGAACATGAAAAACCTACACGTCCATTCCAGATATTAAACACTCATTGCACGTATAGGATGTTAATTCCCCGTGTGACCCATTTCACTCCTCTATGTTCAGTACAACTTTTGACTGCACGCCATTAATTTGCATCACTACATCCTCCCAATTACCAACAAATAAATTACCAATCTGCGTATTGCGATCCGACCCACTTTTTATACTTTAAGCTTTCAGATAAAACTATTCCGCTGTAAATTCAACTTAGCGCTAAGCTCTCCTTCCACACCATCGCTAAACATTTACAAAGCAGAGTGCATTTAGCCACTCTAATAATATATAGTGTTACATAGTTGATTCTTTCAGTGAATAATTTTCAGACGATCCTAAAATTCCCTGAGCAACTTTCAGTGTAGGTATCAGTATTCTGTAGGGAGTAAAATCCGGGATGCAGTAGCCCGCAGGGGCGTTTCATATACTGTAAATTAGAAGGCTATATACCGTAAGCTAGTCACGTTCGCTATAAGGGTTAAGATATCTACTTGGCCAAGATATGTCTATCTTTGAGGGAACTATATCAACCTGTGGGTCATTTACGAGTAAAAGGGTTGCCCCATTTCCTAATTCCTCATAGGTATTATATGAGTCGTAAACCAACGTAATTTATGAAGTTAGTTCGTTTGCGACCATTACGGTTCATATTTTACGACGTTGTATATATTTAAGTACGTCAGCATTAAGCGGTTATCATTTTAACACTCTCTGTGTCAGGAGGCGTCTGGAGAAGGGTACAACTATTATTTATAGAGAGGTTTTATTAGCGGTAATTAATAAGTGCTCAAAATTAATGACTTAATGGATTAGGGGCGAGTTAGTCTGATTTCATATACTAGCGCAAAACAATGGATGTAATCTTCTTAAAGTTCTCTAAGAGGATCGGATCTTTGGAGAGTTTATGAAGTACGTAATGGAAACATTAATGAACGTAATTCATTAATGTTTGTAAACCACGTGATAATACTTTATGTAGTTATTAGGCAACTATTAATACAATACAAAGAAAATGACTAAATTCTAGTAATATTTCTGTCAAATTTGTCAGTGACGTACAGTTGCGGCGACCCACAAATATAACGGGTAAATTGTATAGTGTCATTTAGACTTATCATAGCCGCTTTAAATGTCATTGATAATAAATCGGTTTAAAAACTTTACTCAAAATATGCCGAGGCACTTGGCGTAAAGAGAAAGGGCTGTAGCAAAATTAAAAGAAAACTGGTCGCTGAGTGAAGTGGATGCTGATATAAATACTAACACTTAAACTATACATTTTATCTTAACAAACGCTGGTAAGAGGAGCAATGATTGATAATGCCTATTAGGCAAGGTGTTTAGGTAAACTCTCCACTGAGAATGAAGACAATGCTCTGGTTCAATTTATCCATCAGAATCATTTCGAAACTGCTGTGAAAACTCGACAAGGGATATTTTTTAAGAATCTGTCAGAACAGCACGAAGAGGTTTAAAATAATCAGGCCTTACGAACCGTGCTGCTGCTCAGAAAGTGTTAATTGATGAGCATAAACAAAGACGGGTTCAGTTTGCAAATTAATTATTTTATTAAGGTAATGAATTTTGGAACAACGTAGAGTTATCCGAGTACAACTCTAGCTCCGAATACAACTAGTGCTCTCAATATTTGTCATTCATTCAATAGGTACTCGTTTGTTGTTTTGGAAAATAATTACTGGCCCTTCGTGCTCGTAATTATTTTCGTCACAGCAGCAACTCGTATTATGAATGACAAATATTGTTGGCAAAAATCTGCACTTGCTCTTGCTGTATTATATATGATAAGAAATTGCTCAATTGTATTATATATGATAAGAATTGCTGATAAGAAAGTTGACAATAAATAAATAGTTAGTTCAAGAATTATGATGAACTTTTGCGTGGGGGAAAATTTTGTCCGCACTAGTTAGGAAAAATCGAACATCTCGTTACTCAAATTAGTCATTACATGTATCTTTTGGAAATGCTATTAAATAATCACATTTGTACTTTCGTAGCTCAATAAATTAATAAACTACTAATAATAAACTACTCGTAATATCTACATAGTTAAAAGTTCTTATACCTGCAGTTGGAATAGAATGGCCATAATCTGTGGCCATTCTGGTTCTGGCTAGTAATTCTGTTACATAAATATTTTTTTATGTAGCAGCCAAAAAAAGGAGATAGTTGGACTGGGGGAGCTGGACAAATTGAGTGGCAACTCACCAGATCTGATAATTAATAACTTCGTATCAGCGTTCATCAAAGATATATGCTGTCCCAGAAATTCTCGAATAACTGCGATTTTTAACAATGTCTGTATATTTCAAGGGTACTCCGAAATTATTGTGGAATTCCAGAATCAACATGACTTGTGTTATATATGTGTTATAATTATTAGTATTATTATATACCTTGCTTTATTGTTACTTCTTTACTGTGTATTATTGCAACTCTATTTGTTCGCTATCTTATTAGAGGCTTCCATACGGACTTTCTTCTTCACCAGAAATATTTCAAAGGTTTATATTTGAAACATTAGATGGTTTATCTGGAGTAGTAGCTTACTTCCATGATATTCTTGTTATCGAACGAACTCTTCCTTAACATAATGAAAATCTTGCAGATTTCCTTGAAGCTATATCAAAATCTGGATTGACTTTGAACTTAGAAAATTTAAAGTTTGCTGTTAACCAGCTTAAATTTTTAGGCCACGTCATAAGTACTAAAGGCGTGGCTCCCCATGATTAAAAGACGCAAACTATACTAAAAATTAAACCTTCAAAGAACAAAAACAACCCTCAGCCTTTCTTAGGCATAGTGGTATACCTAGCAAAATTTATTACAAATTTATCTGATAAAGGTGCTACGCTGAGAAGACTTTTATCTAATACCTAATGTCGATTGGGAATGGTCACAAACTGGAAATACCTCCTTTAATAATTTAAAAAATCTTATCACTTCCACTCCTATTCTGTTATTTTAATATCGATAAAGACATCCTACAGAATACGCATCCGTGTCTTTGATACCAACACAACAAAGCAGTCACATAGAAAAAGAACTTTTAGGACTAGTTTCTGGGTGTGAATATTTTCATAATTTCACATTTGGTCGCAAGTTTTTAATTGAAACCGATCATTGTCCTCTGTTAGATTTCTTCAAGAAACCGCTAGACGAAATGTCACCAAGAATAACACGTTTAGCGTTTCGACTATTACCATACCAGATTAACTTACAATATATACCAGGAAAAAACTTACATGTATCAGATACTCTAAGTAGAGAACCATCCAAAGAAATAATTGCTAGTTAAACAATTGCAGGGTTTATTATGTTATTCCAACGTCACCACAAAATGAAATACGACTACAACCTGAAATTGATAACGATTTCACATTAAGTAAAATAAAACATTATATTCAGCATGGTTGGCCATATCATAAAAGTAATATACCTTCTTCAGTAAAAAAAATTTGACACTTACCAGTTGTATATCTAGACATATATACGGCACCGAACCACTTAGAAGTTGTACAAGTTCTTTCACCTTCATTGAGGATCCTCAGAGGGATGTACGATTTGTTGATACTTTACACTTGAATTTAAAATATTAATATTTCATCACTCTCAGTGACATTTTGTGACATTAGTTTTGACGGAACTGAAATTCACAGAAAACACAAACCTATTCTATATTTAGGTATATTTGTTCCATTTTAACATATTATAATATATAAAAGTATTATATTATACAGTTAACCAGAAGATATTAACTAGAACTAGAACTATTATATATTCCGAATTCCATAAAAAAAAACTAAAATCCTATACTGTACAAGTACATGTATGTATATGTACAACCAACACTACTAATATGTATTGCTCATAGTGTACTTAAGTTTGAATATACATGATGAAATATTACTGAATAAATGTAAATGTAGGTGGACTAAATTGAAAACTAAGACTTAATTTCATTTTAAGAGGTACCTAGGTATAGTGTCGTCTTTTTTAAAATAAGTATGTAGCAACGTCTCTTACAGTGTAATAACATAGCGTTTATTTAAATTTATGTTTAACAGGTTGCCAAACCAGTCTGTTTTTATGAGTATGAATAAGTGGGAAAAATATTTTACAGTGCATATATTAAAATTATATTATTTTAACACCTGGGGACTAATGATAAGCCTTGTAATTGCAACTTGTTCTTTAATTGTTTTTTATATGACACACATAACTGGAAGATTTCTCGTTTCCTGTCCGTAATTCAAAATATTGGTACTGATAATTCCGCATACCATTTACTATATTTATATTCAATTAATAAAATAAAATATTGTAGCAAATTATATCTGTTATTAAAGTCATTCCACACCTATGATAATAAGATCCTATCCCTGAGTGATATCGAAATGGAGAAAATATTAACATAGTTAAGATGATTTGACAGAATGATAAACAGTATAAACGTGGCAATAGTAATAAGTAATAGTAATTCAACAGGGAAACTTTCTTATGTGGATAATATCCTACCCCGATTTTAGAAAAATATTTGAAAGTTTAAATTAAATTAGTTAAGTGGCGTATGATGTTAACCCTGGAGTACCTTAGGGTTCTGTATTGAGACCACTTATGTTCGTTTAATTACTTAATTATTTACCACGTTATATTAGTTCAGAGTACGTTCTGCTATTCGGCGATGGTTCCCATAGCAGAAGAAGTAGAAACTCCTGAGGAACAGGATAGGCTCACTGAAACATTTAAGAAATTTGAAATTGGTGTAACGTCAACAAAATAGTAGTTAACGACGAAAAAATGTGTTCATACAATTCTTTGGTAGACAAAAAATTTAAATCGACCAAGCATTAAATTGCGGGAAAACAAATTGCACCATGTGAAACAACTTGGTATGTACAGATCAGAAATATTCCTTATTAAATGCTTATCAAATGCAAAAAAAATCCTTATTAAATGCTTATCAGCAGCATTGAAAACGAAAGGGTTAATTGCTCAAAAAATAATTTTTATTTTATAATAGTTTATTTTTGGTTTAGAAAAGATTGAATATTGCAAGCTTTTGTTCAAACAATACCATATGTAAACTTTTAATGTTAGAGCAGGATAACAATACGTTTCTAAGGGATATTTCATGAGCCCATATTTATTTTTAATTAACAAATATTGTTCACAAATAAATAAAACCATAAATTTCTCATAATTTACATTCAATTAGTATTTCGCTTAAACTATCTACAAAAATTTATATTTAACATTATTTATCTCTCTGTCAATTCAATATTCGGTTAAATTATTAGTTACAACATAAAATAAACAAATTTAATACAAGGGAACTAGATAAATCAAAACCATACTACAGCTTCTCTTTGAACCTCACTAGAGGTAGATATCAACCGAGCTCATATGAAACATGTTACATATTAAGTGAACACGAAGGCGTAGAAGGGCCAACAACATATACATTTTTTTAAAACAAATTCCGATCGACAATTGTTGATCCGAGAGACAACTGTCTGTTTCATTTAATGGTTCAGGGTCAGTGTGACGCCGAGTGCGAAGGTGGCCGAGTGTACAATACAAGTGTATTAGCTTTAATGGGAGTGCTGGTTGTGAGATAGGACGTGACTACTCCGTACGAAGAAGCCACGGACGCTCCACGCCCCTAATTCATACTACGGACATGGTAAGGGACTTCTCCAACAATTTCTACATACCTAATCCCATTATGATATGGCACCCAACGTGGGGCGAATCCTATTAAGATACGACATGGCCATGTCCTCCTATCTTAAAGAGATTGACTATCTTAAAGTGATTGCCTATCTTAAAGATATTAGGTGTGGAGAGATTATTGGAAATGTCCCGTACCATAGCCGTAGTAAAATTTAGGTGCGTGGAGTGTCCGTGGATTTCCTCGTACTGAATCATCACTTGCGGTTGACTATTTGCCCTCCGTAATGGATTAAGCGACGGCAGCAAAGTATATACGGCAGCGTGCCGTGGGCACGGCAAACCGCGAGGCAAATATCTCGTGAACGAGTGTTGTGTCCCCGTATTAACGTGACGTCACGTATATATGGGAGAGGAAGCTAAGTCACGAGCGCGCTCCTATCCGGGAACCAGCTCATCGTTGTGTAATTATTAAGTAAGACACTATAATTATAGTCACAATAAATCATATTCCTGAACAAATAACCACCACCAAAACCTTAGTGCATCGATATGGCAACCCCACTGCCATCACAGGGCGCGGATTTCATGGAGGAGTCTTCGTCACGTATATTCGTGGACACCACACTTGGCCGCGAGATATTTGACTCCCGATTCTCCGTAGGCACGGTACGTCGCCTATCGCTGCCGCCTCCTAATCCATTGTGGAGGGCAAATAAAATCAACCGCAGGTGACGACTCCGTATGAAAAAATCTACGGACGCTCTACGCCCCTAATCCGTATCACGGCCATGGTAGGGGATTTTTCCAGCAGTTTCCCCACACCTAATCCTTTTAAGATAGGACATGCCCTATCCTAATGGGATTGCCTCTGGCCCCACGTTTGGCGTCATGTCCTATCTTAATGGGATTATGTATATGGAAATTGTTGGAAAATTCCCCTACCATCATAGTATAGTTAAAAAAATTGCTCTGGCAATAATCACTTGTTCCAGGCCGGTTACCCATCAGATGCCGCCGGCGGCCTGTTATCTCCGATTTATTAAATTATTATAAGATGCCGGAAGGCTACTTCTACTCAAAAACAATGGCATATTTATCATGAAAATATACTCTTCACACTAAACCTCATACACTTGTTAACTCGGCCACCTTCGTACTCGGCGCCACACTGACCATGCCACCATTAGATGAAATAGACAATTATTGTAGGTCGGGTCGACAATTGTCGATGTCGAATTTTTTTAAACTAAATATATACGCTGTTGGCCCTTCTACGCATTTGTAAGAGCAAGCTGATATAAGGTACTGCAAATATATATTTATACAATAATATTTTCATTCATCTGAACTGGCGCCCATTGACTTAAAGGAGTCCCATCTACGAGTAGCAAAGGGAGGGAAATTTCAAACAATACAGTGTAATAAACAACACAGTAAAACAAAGAGGTTAAGCATAAATATAATAAAATTATCACAAATTGCCTTCACATAACCTGAGGTGATAAAATATGTTAATACAATATTATATTGCAATTACAATTGCATTATACAATACATGTCAAAAAACATTAGTGACAAATTCTCAAGTGCATAATTATCCGACAGGGCATGGTAAATTACTTGAAATACAAAAACACAGGAGTTTTGTACTAAAAGTCTCCGCCTGGCAGGGGATTCTACAATTCCCTACCCACTACTACTCGCATTAAAGCAAAACATCCGCTTTATTCTTTTAAGAAAGATTTAAGTAATTTCTCCAATGTGCATGGAACATCTATAAATAATTACTCCAAGAAAATACTGAAAAAGGGAGAATGCAAAGAACACCAACAATAATTAGAGTTTTACAATCCCTGAAATTTATTTTATCGCCGAAAGGTGTTAAAAGTGCGTGCTTTCCACGCTTTCCGCTACTTTGCCCACCTTTATGGTTTGAAAGTTGTCCCAGTTTAGTGCCATCCTGCATCACTACACATGCAATTACTCGGATTTTATATTGTCGGCCTCACAAAACACAGAACGTTTAATTACATTTCGTGTTCCTTGTTTCACCGTAAATGCAAGGTATGTGTTTGAAATTCCAATTTAAAATTCGCTTTTATGTCTCACTTGTAACACATTTAAATATCTGAGAGAATATTTGAGAAGCCATCTCCTGGGTTAACTCGTAAATATTTATAAAAAATTGGAATTTTCAGAAGCAGCTATTGCAAAGACGAACACATTACGACGTGAAGTTATTTGAAACGACGCAGCAATCAAGCAGTCTTACCTTTATAGTACAATGAAAATAAATTAATAGTAATAAAACATTTGAAAAGAAGCGCATTTATTTAAATGCTCTAAAAAAGAAAATAAACTTTGAATCAAATTAAACCCATCAATTTATAACATTACACAATTTATATGATATAGAAGAACAAAATAATGCATTTAGAACACGATACCTGAATTTTAAGTTACCACAGACGAATCGCATGAAAATATAGTACTATCTACTATTATCTGCATACCATTCTTTAAATTTATTATCCACACTTTTGCACAGTCACCCATTGTTTTCACAACTGTTCAATCTTGGGGAAACCAAAGTATTTGATGTTACTTTCTTTAGTGTTTCGATTATAATTACACCTCGCACAGGTTGGCATTGTTAAAAAAATTGTAGAATATATAATAATAATACTCACACCTCACAAACACACGTATCCACTGTATATACCTACACAAAACGCAAAATCATGTCAATTGTCAATGTCAATTTGAAAACAGCACTAGGTAGGTATTTACGTTCAACTGTGTAAGAATCGCGCCTAAAATCATGTTGGCGAGAATACCTCATGTGAGATACATGCGCACGACTTACCAATTATGGTTCGGCAACCTGACATACCGTTGTCTTTGTATCATGAGTCCAATAGTGACATCGTAATGCCAAGCACCTCGACAACCAGTAACATTGATATAAGTATTATGTTTTAAATGTGTATTTAAATTAATAAACTGTTGCTTTTGTTACACAAAAAATAATATTAAATAATATTAAAACAATTCGTAATAGAGTTTATAGAATTATACATCTCAAACGGTCTACACAACTATGTTGCACCATTACAAATCATGTCGGTTTGACAGAATAATTTAAACTGTGAAACCGACATATTTATTTAATAACTGTGCACCGTTATCGATGTATCACGGATTATTTTGAAGTATTTATAGTATTATTTACTGCTGTTAATTCTGATCCATAATGCCAAATAAATATCTAAATAACATACTGGTATAACAAGAATATACATATATGATCAGATCAAAACACACCTTGAATTTTGCGCTTACGTTTTATTATGTAAAAAATCCCCGTGACAAGTACTGATTATACTTAAAAAGTAAGACCTCCAACAGGCCAACTTTTTTGTCGCCGGGGCCTGCTTTGGTAAAAAATGTCTTAAATTTATTTGAATTCACCCAAGAAACCACATTTTCACGCTTCTCTGAAGATGTAGACCACCGTAACAGGCTGCATTTTATTAAGATTTACAGTCGTATTGCTTACCACGCTGTTTTAAAATAATGTGTTTTTAATGTAATTATATTTTTTTTACATGAACGTGCTTACCGAGTATCACGGTTATTAGTCCACCTGCTAGACAAGTGTACAGAACTAAGTGTAAATATTATAAGTAAAAAAAATACTAACACTTGCATATAAGTATCCTATGAAGAATACCTTCTAATTGGACAGTATGGCAATGCGACACTGAAGATCATAAGAAAAATAAATATAAATATTATATTTAACATACATTTATAATCATCTACATCTAAAAAATAGATGTCATCTACGTGTGCACATCGCTTTCCAGAATAACATGTTCATTGATTTGCCTTTTTAAATTTATTATCGAAGTTAGATAATCGAAGTAGATATATTACAAAGTATTTATATGTACTGGTAGTATCTAATAAATGTCAGATATAAAAAATATGAGACAATAAAATAAAATCGTAAAATAGCCTTAAAATATTTATGAACAAGAAATTAGGTCAATCAAAGAACAATCATGTAGTTATGATTTTATGTATCTCTGTTTGTGCCATTAAAACAGCATACTTCTGATATAAAATAAATAATAGGAGTTGTGAATTTGATATGGTAATTAAATGTTTCGGTTTTATATGGAATTGTTTGCATAAGTTAAATGTACTAAATGTATATAAACAGATCGCTTCACTACAATATTACATATGATGTTATGTTATAAAAATTGGCAATTTTCCAGAAATAGTGAAATTTTAGGAGTTGGTCAACTTTCGGAAAAATTTACGGGTAAAGTCGTAGGGAAAGATGTTGTGGCGAATGTAATTAGCTTAAATTTAAGCACAGAACGACGTCCGTAGGTCCGTAGGATAGTTTCCTTACAATGCTTAAAAATCCAAAAAATGTCCAAGTATAACGTACTTATGTATAACGTATAACTTATGTATAAGTATAACGTACTTATAGTCTACGTACTTATATTTTAATTTCTTCACGCACTGCAAATTTACTTTTCATTCTCCCCCCTATGAGGGGGGATTTTTCATTCTCCCCCCTATATACCTTTCATACTTTTCATTCTCCCCCCTATAAGTATACTTTTTTTATTTTAAATAGGCATAGCAAAGGCGAAAGTAAAATATGCTAGGTTTAAATTGTATTTTATATTATAAAATCGAGGGACGAATGAAAACTTTAATACTTAAAAAGTGTAATAACCCGGAGGTGTTCAAATAGCCTCGGCTACGCTTCGCTTCGGCTCGGCTATTTAAATACACTTCGCACTTAAAAGTAAGCTTTCGCAGATTTTAACGTAAATAACTGTTATTTCATATTTAGACAAACTTTAATATAATGCGAAATATATAAAGCGCAACACGATGCAGTCACACAAATAACAAGTTATTTTAATTTCTTCACGCACTGTAAATCGACTTTATTTCATATCATATCTACATACAGGTTTTATACATATAACCTGCAATACGGTACAGTCATACAAAAACAAGTTATTTTAATTTTTTCACGCACTGCAAATTTACTTTATTTGATATATGCGGAGTTATATTCTGGGTTATTAATTTATTTTTTTGTGCCCACACTTTTAAAATACCAACGAGCCGCCACTGTACATCATATATGTATATGATACACATAATTTATCAATAAATAAAAATGTTAATTTACATTGTAAATATATTATTAATAGGTTAAATATATATTTCTTGTAGATATATATGGGTTTACTTTTTTGAAAAAAATTGCAGGCCTACGAACATTGTTCTGTGCTTAAATTACATGCTAAAACCTAACTACATTCGCTATATCTTCCCCTATCACTTTACCCGTAAATTTTTTCCCGATTTCGAAGACGAGAGTTGTGAAAATCTTAAAATTTCACTTTTTTTGGAAAAAAAATTTCAATTTTTGGAGGGCTGTATCTTGGTAAATATTGTACCTACATAGTTGGTTCTGGTCTCAAATTGCAGGAAATTTAATCTAATTTAAAATACGTAATAAAATGCTTTATTACCAAATGCACAGTTTAGAGAAGATATAGTTAAAAAATGTAGCAAGTACATACATTTCGCAAGTTTTTTGAGTGCTACGAGGTTAGCACAGTTCTTTCGAAGCTGCAAACATCGATATACACTACTGGAGTGGTCCAAACAACATATTAAATATCAGAACTAGCCGTTCGTTTACAATTTTAATGTGCTTACAGGTTTATTCTGTAAATAAAAAAATATATGTTTTTGAAATGGAAAAATGAGAGATAATTTCCTATTAGAAACAATATAAAAAATATCACAATAAATGAAATACTTTGATAAAAAGAACAAAAACTGAGTTATAAAATAAAATACTGTGGATACTATATCTGACAACTTAATGTTATAAAACAAAACGAAGAATTATGGTTACGAATAAATAAGATGTGATATTAGAGGAAGAAGTTACTGTAGCAAATTACTTTAATAAAACATTTTTTGAAATCGGTAAAAACTTCAATCAAACAAAACATAAATTATCTTGAAAACCGGCGCATTATTTAAAATTAATTCTGTTTGCCTACAAATCCATTAGAAACATCAGCTGAAAAATAAAAAATCTACAAGTATTGACGGATGAAAGACGAGCTAGTAAAATGTGTTGCAGACTATATAGTCGAGAAAATAAATCAATGATCCAATTTTTTGAGTAGTAAGATGGATCTTAATGCGGTAAGATGGATCTTAATGCGTTCGATTCGTGAGAGCATCTATAAACTTTGTGAACTAAATTGATCAATTACTTTTGAAAAAATGCATTTTTGCATATAAAAATATACATTTTAGAAGTGCATCGCGAAGAAACAACAAATGAAAAATTTACAACTCGGTAAATATTGATCGAAATGGAGTCCAGTTTTGCTACTCGGGAGTTTTTGGGGTCGCTGAACACGAATATAAGACATGTTTGCTTTTGGAACAAAAACTTCAGAATTGGTTGGAGTGAGGGTAGCAACTAGAACTAGGACTTCATTAACTTCTGTGACAACAACCACTTTTTTATTAATATCCTCTGCTATTTTTTATGCAATAGTAACTATGGTTCTATCTCCATCAGCTACACATTGCGTGGAATTAATTCCTACTTCAGTAAGTTTATTTCGCAACACTTTAATGATATTTGTTTTATCCTTGGTATTAAGTAGATAATTTTCTTGATTTATTTTTAATATCATATCTTCATTGAAATAAACGTCAGCTGAGGCTTTTTGCTGTGAATCTACGCATTTCTTATAATATTAAATAAATAATTAAGAATATATTTAAATTCAGGTCAAAATTATGTAATACTCAAGATAATTCCAGGAGACGGACGACGTTGATACTGTTCACCCAGGGCACCAGGTACCTACCCTCGAAACCGTTGCCGTCATAATATTCGTGTTCATTGACCCCAAAAACCCTCGAGTGAGGAACGACTTTCGACTTTATGTTACGAATTCCTATAAAACACTAGGAGACGACGTTCATACTGTCCACAGTGTCCACCCTGGGCACCAGGTACCTCGGACACCGTTGATGTCATGATATTCGTATTCAGCTACCCAAAAAACCCGCGAGTAGCAAAACTTGACTCATTTCTATCAATATTTACCGGGTTCTTTATTTATTGTGTCTTCGAGATGCACTTTTAACATGTATTTTTATATGCAATTATGCAATTTTTTATATGCAATTTTATATGTATTTTTATATGCAATGAAATGCATTTTCTCAAAAATAATTGATCAATTAAGTTCACAAGTTTATATAAACCGCATTAAGATCTATCTTACTACTCAAGAAATCGATAGCTAAGCAGTTTTTAGTGGTTTATTTTCTCGACTTATAATATAACTGAACCCCTTGTTAGAATAACTAATAAAATATTTAACTGGATTTTTTCTTCTCGACTTTTAATACATTTAATGAAATTATTATACCTGTTTTTAAAAGCGAAGATAAACAGAAAGATTTAAATTATTATAGGTCTACCTCACTAATTACAAATTTTACAAAAATAATTGAAGGAATAGTAGAAAACAGAGTCACAAATTACATTAAAAAATATAACCTCATATCGGATATTAAATTTCGATTTCAATAAGGAAAGTCTACAGAGAATGCTATCTTGATGACATCTATCTTACTGATCATGTATATCTTACTTTATATAAGAGCAAAATATATTCATCGATCTGTTTTGTAGTTATAAGTTTTAAGTTTTGATATAGTAAGTCACCCGCTTCTTACAGGCTACACTTGCAGACATGAGTCTTAGAAATAATGAACTAAAATTTACTTTTTAATTCTATTTCAATTAACTCTATATATCTCTAATATTAAATATATTTAATTTCAGGTTATTCCAAAGTTATTTGTCAGATCGTGAACAGTGCGTGAAAATAAATGATGCATATAGCGCATTTTCAACTATCGAATACGGATTTCCACAAAGAACTGTTTCGTGGATTATTCTATTTTATATGTACATCAATGGCTTATTTTTCATACAGAGTGTAGCGGAGGAGGGTATAATGTAGATATTGTTAGTTTTGTTGACGATACAGCCATTTGAAACAAATTGTAGAAACTGACATAAATGAATGCAAAAAAATTGTTCAATCATAAACAACTAGAAAAAAATGGTATTTACCATTCACTTCGAATTTAACATATTCAAAGTTACAGAATCAACACACATATTTCCTGGAAGCCATATATTCTAAAATCTGCAACAGAAGTGAAATGTTTAGGAATTGTAATATGCATTTAAAATGGGACATTCACATATCCTAATAAAAAATATGAGACGAATGTTGCACACATTTAAAATCTTAGATTTTCTCAATCACGAATGTACGAAAGTGATCTATCATGCACTAGTAGAATCCAATATCTCGTATGATATCTTAGGATGGCGTAGAGCTTTTACAATGCACCTAAATGAACTAGAAATTATACTAATAACTTTTCTCAAAATACTATTAGATAAAATTTGACACACTCAAGTGAACAAGTATTTCGTCTTTAATGTTAAATAGTAGCTAATAGCATTCCCATAAAAGGTAATAAAAAATAATAAACAAAACCTTCCAAACTAAATTAAAAAATATATTCTAGAAATTCCTAGAATTCAAATACATATGTTAACGGATAAAGAAAATGTCTTATAAAAAAATAAATACAATCAAATATTTTACGTTATAAATTGTGATACATCTTTATTAGGTTGTCAACTGAAATGTAATTAAAAAATTGTAAACATTTATTAATTTACCTCCTTTAAATAATTATATTATTCTTATATATTGGTCACATACATGTAATTGCTTATTTTAATATATTACGTAATAGGTACCTATTAATTATATTTATGTTGCGTATTCCATTTCTTAAATTCTAAATAATATGTTGTTTTAGTGCTGCCTTCATTTCAAGATAAGGATATAAGTATACACATTCTCACACAAAAATGTCGCTTAAAAATATTTATAATTGTGTTGGGAATTTCCTTTTAATTTTAATTGTGTTGATTTGAGTTCTGGTTTTATTTTTGATATATAAGTACCTTTTCACACATTAATACTGCATAAACAAATTTCTTAAATCCTAGTATATTATGTATAGTTAATAATAATTATGTTGTATAAATATTTCTTTTTTGAATTTTAATTAACTATGTTTCATTAATGTTTCTCTAATTTTACATAAGTCTATGAATATGTATCTTCTTTTCACACACAAATGTCATAAAATACGACTGTAAAAACTGTAATTACGAATGTAATGTTATTGTAAATAAACATTATTATTATCAATAATATAATAAACGGAATTAATGGTCGCCATTTAGTAACAGACCCTAAAGTGAATGGTGTAAGTATAGACCATATAATTACAATATGTCCTAAGAATATTATAATTATAAGAATAGATTAATATAATTAATTCTATTCCACCAGTCTACACCAATCTACTGCTATAGAAATTTTTTCCAAGGAGTATTTCGGCTCTAGTGTTATGTAATCACGACATATATGTTGTAATTCTTTATTATATGTACAATACTATATTGTATTAATAGATACTGTAAAAATCAAAGACTATTGTAACGGTAATAATTTCGCTTACTCTGTATATACTTTAGTGTGGCTCACACTGTATATCTATGGGCCTATAATAGTTGACAGTTAGGACCTCTGAAGGTAGGCAACTACTATGTAAAGTTGTATTCTTTAGGGTTTTCTTATTAGGGTTAAATCATCATAGAGATTGATTGCGTTGTCACGCCAATGACTTACCCTCATAACTTAGTGTTTGGTGTTGGTATATTGTCTATGTTTTGATCTTTGGTAATTTTAGGGGAATGTGGCCAACAGTATCAAGAGTAAGAAATAAAAGATCACATCTCATTTAACAAATTTGGTTTAACAAACAATCATGTGTCACACCCTACTTGGGCAGTAATAACAGTAATAACAGTGGTATCAGTAACAGTCGTACAGTAACAGTCGTAACAGTAGTATCAGTTTTAATCGTCTCCGGATGATGCCAACTTGGTTGGCGAAACGCGCGTCGAGCGAAGTGAAAGTGAAAGTGTTTTGGTGTTTGTGGAAACTACTCCGAGTGTTATAGTTACATCAAAGGTTCCAACCCTATCCAGTAATAATAACAGTAGCAACAGAAGTAATAACATGCTATTGTCCAGTATAATGGACGGTGGCACTCAACATGTATAACATTATCCATACCCCCCCCCCCCCCAATCGTAATTTGTAACATACTTGACAATTGCAAGTTCTGGCTGCATACTTTATTGTTTACATTAAATACCCGATTCTGCGAATAATACCTATCCTATAGAATGTTACACAATTTATAATGTATCACTAGTTTATATTTTACCTCAATATCCTCAAGCGAACAAGCTAACTCAGCATTCTCAGAATAATGTGTTAATTAATATGCGAAATTTATTTCAATGCAATAAGTAATAAGTTTCAAGGGCGACGTTTGGTTTCCCCTGCCATTGTGTGGTCACTGAATCACTGATTTTAGCACACTCTCATACACTGACAAATTGAAAAGGCCTTTTGCGATAATTCTTGTTAATATAAACATGTCTTGATATAATTTTAATCTATTTAAATAAAAATACCACGCTCTGTGCGGCGGATGTAGAAATTAGTTTTTAGAAAACAGAATGAGTTCATGGATTTCAGTGTCTGCAGCACACAAATATGTGAGCAAGTTGTTTTCTGTTAAATTATGAATTATGCAAACGTGGTATTACTTTGTTTATATTGATTGCAGATAACATTTATTAAAATAGCGGTACAATGGCACGTATATGAATTTGTAAGCAAACATTTTATTTAAAGTAACTTGGTTTTATTTTAATAATATGATAATAACTAATTGTAAATGCGAATACCTACCTCGCAACACATATTTCTGATGTACCAAACTTTCAATTATGTGTATAATCAGTTAGAAGGATCACTTTAGTCATGAGCACTCTATAGTCTTAGAGGGGGTCCAATTAGGTCTATTATATTAAAATTTCTTTAATTTTTTTTTATTAAATTAATTAAATTTTAGTGAGGCTCAAATTGTATTAGTTTCAAATTATTTCCTGAAATTTTCAAAAAACAAGAATTAAGTTAATTGCATATGACTCCCCTGCCAAAACCCCCATTTCTACTCTGCGCCAAAACCTACGTGACTTAAATCTATTACATGGGACCAAGGTCCTCTGACAAAATATTCCTTAATACTAGCAAATTTTGAATTGTTTATTAGCTTGAAAAATATGTTAATCCTTTAACACGTTTTTGGTTTCACTGGTACAGGAACTAACAAATGCCGCTGGCCCCTGGTGGTGGTGTCATCTAACGGGATGTTGCTTAACTGCCTCTGGAATGCTGACTGCCTTTGTTGGATCTCGCCTTGGAATTCATTCACCCTCAAATTTATTACTTACTGCTACTGTAGTATTTAATATTCTATTACTTTGATTACTATGAATGATTCAGTTTCTTGTTTGTTATTGATCGCTTTCTTCTACCGGGCTGCGACGCTACCAAGCCTTTCACTTCTCACTTGTAAAAAACGACGAAAACACTTATTCATGCAGTTTTTGCAGCTTCTAGACCATTTACACTGGTATTATTGCTTATTTCGCACAAATTTACGATTACTACTTTAAATTTACAATTATTTTATAATAATTTTTCATGAAATTCAGGGGCGTGGCTGTTACTTCTTCGAACGCCGTAGCTAGACTTTCTATAATGTTTGTAGTTTCTACTAATGTATCGTAGTCAAAAACAAATGCAATTTCCTGGTTACTTACTACTTTCCTTGTTATGTTATTTTAATCTGGCCAATGAGATTGATTCATAATATTTAATTTATTTAATTTCACTTACAAAACACTTTGATTGTCATATTATATAATTTTGAATTCTAAATTCTATCATAAAGTTAAATTCAATATCTGTCGTTTAACTTCATTTTCTGTGTGAGACGTTGCCCCGATATTTTGAATTTGGTTCCTAGCTAGCTCTCAAACCAACTATTTACACTGATGCTTTTGCGTTAATTCTTCAATTTAGACACAGTTTATTAGTGATTGATATTTTATAATTATTATGATAACTTGTCTATTGCAATTTTACTTGAAACAGATTTTTGTGGCGATTAATTATTTAGTTATATCGATATTACGTTTTGACCAATCATGCGCGTAGCTGGTTGGCGTTCCTCTATACTCTGATCGTTGGTCATAGGCACGTATTTTCTTGCGCTTATACTATAGTATGTTCGTTAGTTGCAGGCTACTGAATTTAATGTAATTTTAATTTGCTGTATTTTTTAAATTTGATTGCTGATTTAAGTAAAACTCTCTCCTGCCACTTTCAGTTACTTTTCAAATCCCCCAGGCAAGTGTCCTTTACTGTCACTCTCAAACAAAAACAAAGCTCATCTTTGAACAGATATTACATCATACTGACATTTGGAATTGGTTGTGGACTGCCCCTCAGGTAATCTGTACCACTGGTCTTGGTAATCTATTCAAAGTCGTTCTCACGAAATTCAAATTTAAAACATGTAAACAATAGAATGTATGCAACCCACTGCTTTTGTTTGTGATCTACAAGTTGCCCACAATAAGTGTACAGTGTACCTATGTACAACAACGCAAAAATGATTCATTTTATATATTTATGTCAGCAACAATAAATATGTGCTTATTAACGTCACTGAGTATAACGCCAAATTGACAAGAAGAATTTGTTATCTGTCACAAGTCACAATACAACGACCAATTTTCTGGGAGCAAATACTACTAAACACAGGCCCCACAGTAAATAAAATTATCTCAGGCTTCGCTTAATTCAACTAAAAAATTGCTTTGTGAGGGCTTTATTTTTTACACGTAAAGTATACATTCGTGTCCCGTCACCACTATTTAAATTAACCTCGATTCCTCTCGACGCGCAGAAACAGAATTACTGTAGCGGTAAATAACAAAATTACAAAGGAAAAGAAACAATTATTATTTATTCCTCTGTTTATCTTTATTCCATATCATAAAACTCCGAGAATGGTAATTATTAAGGTATTTTACGATCCGATACTTCTCATTCAATAAATACAAACTTGTTGCCCATATTTATCTCATTTTCTTTTCATTAAGTTTTATGAATGAATGCATTATCAGATGCGGATGTTTATTGTATAAACATTTGCAGGAATTGTTAACTTATTTGGTGTTCCATTTTCATATGATTTAGAATACAAATGAAACCATCTCCATAGAAGACAAGAAAAAATATAGAAATTTTATTTTTAAATGGAGGAACTGGAGGAAATGGAGAGTTCTTCCTTTACTATCAAAAAATTATTTATGTTGTCTTGATATTGTGAAAAAAAATTTGTTTGAACGTGCTTGGCAACCCTAGACCTTATTTGGCGACGGAATCCATATTGGAGAAATCGATACCCCATATTGACTTTGAACTTCACCAAAACTTTTACTGGTGAATTGTTGATTTTATTTTCTTAAGACTACCAGAATATATGGTAACTGATCATGGAAGTGATTTTCCGGTCAGAACGTTTAAGAGAAATTGGTACCTCATATTGACATTATATATTATGATCTCTGTTACCTCTAGAACATGAAACAGATTCAACGAAGCCTTATATCTGGTTGTCACATATTAATTTAAAGTAGTAACTTCACTAAGACTTTTCTTGGAGAACTGTCGATATTATTTTCTTACGACTACCAGAATACATTCTAACTGATCGTGTAAGTGAGTTTCCGGCCAGAGCGCTTAAAAGAAACATGGACAATGTGATTAACAAATTTAAATTCAAGTAATCTTTGCCTTAAAAATACTGGCATTAAAGACACCTTTTAGTCCGGATAAAACAGATTATGATCCGAAAAAAAGTAAAAAAGAAATGGTAATGTTCAGAAGCAAATAATGGGCATAGAGAACGAAACATTGAGATTTGGTCGACTTTCCAATTGTGCAATATTTTAAATGTTAAAACGTGTACCTGTAAACTTCACCATAAACGTTGATAGCGTGGAAATGGCTATTGGTCAGAACATATTATTTTACACGTTCATATGTTATAGAGTTTCTCAATGTTTGATGGTGATTCCATCAATTAATTAACAACATTGAGGGTGTCTAATGATGTTTCCTTTCTTTTAATATCATAATAATATTGATTATTGATAAATCAATTTATACTATTGAGAAATGATCACAATAACCCGGTACATTCTATGATCTCGTTATTTCCTCATCTATACCCATTAAATGTCCTTATTGCCCAACTGAGTTTATTAACAGTATTTATTTAAGGCTATAATGAAAAAGCGTTTCGTCATTCTAGTTCCTATTATTCCTTTTACGACCTTAAATTAAATTATGCTGTATATTACATTAATAATAGATCACACGATGGTTAGCCTTTATACCATAAGCGCAATCATTCAATGAAACTATCATTAGTCTTCATGAAGTTGCCGACTGATTTCAGAGGGCGTATTATTGATGTCTTAGGTCTTATGTCCTTCTACATATGAAACATGACTCACAGTATTAGTGCTCTATCATTGTTTTTGATTATATGCAGGAGGATGTAAATAATCTTAATAGGGTTTTGTTTAAACTTCGCAATTTGTTCATGTCAAGAGGTAATTGCTTTGTTTTCAGAGATTTTTTTCACGCGGAAGGAGTGGTATCGCTAAGGATATATTTTATACACCTACTATTGGTGGTTTAGTAAAAATGAGGCATTAAAGACTCGCAAATGATATGTTAGTGCAGAAGGGAACAAATTCCTGATATAAAACTGAATACTTACTGCTTAGCTTTTATGAAGGATAGTACAACTATGCCGATATTAATAAATGTTCCTCCTAATATCGTAGCTTAATATTTTAATTAGTCAAAAATTATAAATTCCACGTACCTTTATATAATGAATAAGTAGTGTGAGAGTATTAGCGAAGAGATTCATATATTAGTCTTTATTACTACAGACTGAAAAGAGTTGTTTTAAAAATAATAAAAAATCAAAATCCTAAAATAATCACGTGCTCTTACAGCTGCTTTATAAATTTTGGACTATAGTGTTTCGTTTGATATACAAACTAATGGAATGCGGTGCTCAGTGGAGCGCGCAATTATCCTAATATAGGAAATAAAATAAAAAAACAATAATTTTATCATTCTCGTAGAACAGAACAGCTACCAACAACTGCATGGCGGAACGGGCAAATTACAGACTGGCCAGAAGAAAGAAACATTGAACGCGATGATTCACTACTTAAAACTGAATTGTTGACACAGGCAAGGCAACATTTTCCAGCTTTCGAGAAGTATGTAGTGGATGAAATGGCCAAAGCAAGAGGAATGGAGGTAATTCGATTGCCTTCATATCACTGCGAACTGAACCCAATTGAGCTTATTTGGGCGCAAACAAAAGGAAAAGTTGCTAGAGAAAATACAACATTTAATTTAGTTAATGTGAAAAAACTTCTCAATGGTACAATCAAAGAAGTAAATGCGGCCAACTGGATAAAATGTATAGACCATGTGAAGAAGATGGAATCAAGAATGTGGGATATCGATATTATGATGGATACTCCGGATACTCCCATTCAACCAAGTGAATTTCTTTCCAAGAATATCTTTTAATTTCATTAAACCAAGTCATACGTGAATTTCTGATGTGAGTTTTTGTGAAGTGTTCTACTAGTAAGTGACAGTGAAAAATACCAATGTTAGTGTAACAATATGTGCAAATAATAAAGTTGTACAAATGTACACGCGGCATGAAAAATTTTTTCAATATATTGTAAATACATTCAAAACTAAATAAATTTTTGCACATATAGGAATATTATATAATAAGACATCTTTTTAAGTCACTTCACCTTGGTTGCGCATGATGATACATCACTGAGCAGTAAAGCTAGTAAATCACCGGCTTGTTCATGCAAGTGCCTTCTAAGTGAGCGAGAAGGGAAATGGGATCTATATGAGTTGAAGAGGGATAGCGACCGATATGGTAAGGCGTAGACTGGAGGCCCTAGTCCTATTCACAATAAATTGTGGCGGTATACAATGTTACATTAAATATCCTTTTGTATTACATAGTGATTTACCGCTTCTGTATTAATTGGTACTGGTTTTCTTTGTAAAATGCCGCACAATTTTTTGCTCTAGTTTGTATATCACTGAAAAACATTATAATGACTCTAACAAATCATTTTAGTTCAAGAAGAACCTGAACTAACTTCTAAAAATCGTTTCTATTTTCATGTAATTTATATACCTATTTAATCATATCCAGCAAAGATACAAGAAATGTACATACAGAAAGGGGAAATTATATTAATATCCAACTGTAGGTCAATATTAATACTACCTACGTTCATAAAACGTACTAGTTCCTAGTAAACGAACATGTTATGAGGTAATGTAACTCCGTCCACTCCGTGGAAAATTCGATGATGAAATTGTGGGACCAATTTTAATACATTCCTTATGCCCATCATGCCAATCGGCGATAGGTGTGTTATCACAGACCACCTTTATAACGCCATATATGCATGATGGTGGCCACCCTAGATATCATCGATCTAGGGTAGGGGTTCCCTAGATAAAATCGTCCATTTCTTCCTCTATGAAACATTTACTCTCTTTTAGCGTTTTAATTTTTCCACTGTTTCTATTTGCAATTAATTTGTAATTTATTTCAAGATCAGCCAACGCTGTAACATTTCTCATAATAAGAAAATCATTTATTGTGGACATGAACAGATTTTTTCACATTTTCGTAATACAGTAAATACATATTTTACCCAGCAGTTTATTAAATACAATGTCTTTTGCATGAAAACTTGACACTGGATGGATTATACGTACAAAACAATTTGTTACTTCTGCAACCGGCACTGGATTTATCCTCACAATTTATATTAGACATTTTGTAACTTATTTTAATTCGTACAGAATTTTTTACACCGTTTTAATCATCATAAAATATGTTTAAGCGGGGGTAAACTTGAAAATAATTTGTTCATTATATGTACAAAACAAGTGTCTACTTCAGCTTCATGCAGTGGATTTATACTAACTGTATAAATGTAGTATAGTATGAGTGCCTAAAGTTAATACAAATCCAGTGCAGACTGCAGACGTAAGCAATTGTTTTGGTCTTATAGCACGCCTCTTATGATGATAGAAACGTCGTAACGAATTCGGTGCAACATGAAGTTTGAATAACAAGTTTTAAAATATTGAATATAGATAGTCAGTACAAATCCAGTGCAAGCTACTGAACTAGCATTTTTTGTTCGTATAATTCATCCAGTGTAATTTTATTTATATAAATGCAGTTTATGATGATAAAAACGTCGTAACAAATTTGGTACAAGTTATTATAGTTGTATAATCTTATATAGATA
The DNA here is from genome assembly GCA_964058915.1 of Tetropium fuscum. Taxonomy (NCBI): domain Eukaryota; kingdom Metazoa; phylum Arthropoda; class Insecta; order Coleoptera; family Cerambycidae; genus Tetropium; species Tetropium fuscum. Next base: position 24,765 of record CAXKVY010002111.1, read on the forward strand.
GTTAGTTAATATAAATTTAGTACAGGATGCTGAAGTAACAAATTGTTTTGCTCTTACAGTGCGCCGAGTATCTTCATTTTAATTAGATAAGTGTATTTTATGATGATGAAAACGTCGAAAAAAATTCCGACCGACTTAGAACAAGCTAATGAGAATGCACTGGCTGGTACAAATCCAGTTCCAGCTGCTGAATTAGGCAATTGGTTTGTTCTTATAGTCCTAAAAGTACCCTTAGTTTTAATTACGATAAAGACGTCGTAACAAATTCGGTGCGACTTAGAACAAGTTTTAGATTGTCTAATATTGATAGTTAGTATAAATCCAGTGGGAGCCAGTTAGGCTGCTGAAGTAATAAATTGCTTTGTTCGAATAATTCTTGTCTAGTTTTATTTACATAAATTCAGTTTATGATGATAAAAACGTATGTAAATAAAAGTAGTGTAAATTACTTTTACGAACAAAACAATTTAATACTCCATTCACTGGATTTGTAGTTATATTATAAATGAAAACGTAGTTGCTCTTTATTGATTAGTTATAATTGCATGTTTTACTCGAAGCTGTCAATATGTCTGTGCAAATTAATGAGAGTACTAGGCACAATACAGTGAATATTCATAAAAAATTACTCACCCCAGGAAACTAAAGGTTTGTTTGAACTTTATTATTAATCACCATACAGCATTTTGTAATAAATAAGTAATTATTGTAGCAAATATTGTTTTTACCTAAGTTTTTTCATTTCCCCCGTTACACGTTACCTCATTCTATATGCAAATTAAAAAAAGGAAATAGAAGTTACATTTCAATTGAACCGATTCGTAGGATTTATTGTATGTATTAACCGTTATATAGCAGACATTGTTAAAAATTTCCGCCCTCATAAACATTTTTGTGTACGGTCTCCTGAGGTTTGAATAGCAAATGAAGGAAATCGCTGAACCGGCGACCACTGTTGATTGAAGCATGTTATTTTGTTTTCAACTTTGATTTGACCAAATCACTGAATAAAAAGGACTCTTCTACCAGAGGTTACATAATTCAATAGCTGTGCCAGTATGCATTCGTGTAGGCTGAAAATAACGCTGAAAACAACTTTTTTTCACACACGTTATTCAATAGATGGTTATACAAGGTTGATACATAAATATTGCTGTCAGCTTTAATCATTTCCTGATTATGTTAACTTTGTCAGTGAAATATGGGGGTCAAAAGATCTAGTATTTCGGGATAAATACAAAAATATTTTAAGGGGTTTCGTACTAGTATTTTAGGGGTTCCGTTATATATAGTTAAATGTGTCAATGTGATAATAAAAATTGGATAATTTCAGAAAACTTAACGACTACTTCGAAGTTGATAGTCGGATTGTTCCATACAAACAGGACAGCTAGTTATGTAATAAATGTGTAATAAATGTAGCCACAACGTGATACATTTGAAGTTTGAAGTTATTGGTAGGCATAACTGGAAAGATAAATTCAAATTAAAATCACTCGCATCAAGTGCCACTGACTATTTTGTTGGTGTTTTTTAAAGCTTTACAATGCGTTAAAATGGAAGAGCTACATTTGATCATTTGATATTTACAAAGGTAGTCCATTGCGTGATGTAAATGCAGGCAGACTGCGCATCTTTATCAGTGATTTTAAAATGCATACAAGGCAATTATTATTTAGAAAACTGTTTTGATTAACTACTAACATTCTACTCCCCTCAGCGCTTAATCTTCGCTTGCTTTAAAAATAACTTTATCCTATTCGTATATCTCTCATGAAACTGCAAATCTGCATAACAGACTGAGGTAAGCATATGTATAGATAGTTACATGTAATCTTCAAATCTTTAACGTTGGTAGTTACGCCATAGCTATAAACCATACGCATCAAATTAGTATTGCACTAGTCAAATGTGTGTTGAATCAACTCATCCGGATGTGTACAAACTTTACTCGTTCCTCGATGAGAAACGTAAGCGTAAACATAACACATAACCTACAAATTAAATATTAAAATCATGAAGACTACAGAGAGGAGACTGCGCATGGTTTAAGCAACGGGACGTTTTCCGTCGAATAAATGGAAGCCTAATGCGGCTGCCCATAAGTTCACTGAACCTGAATAAAAAGTGAATTCCACTGAAAGGTAACTAAATTCTGTCAACAAGTTTTGAAACGGTGCATATCTACTGATGGTATGGCCCAAGGCGATAGTAAAAAAAATCGATCAGTTGATCGATAGTATGTTGTAGATTAAGAATAATTTAGTGACGTAACCGCCAACTATAAAGATGTAAGGAGTTGATAGTTGTACATAGATAGATTGTAGTATATAACCCTGAAACTATGATGGATGCAATAAATTGTTAAAACCATAGAGATTTTCTCACTGTAGAAGATATTATTCACGTTCACTTTTAAATCGCGTGACCTCTGGTATTCCGATCTCCACTTGTAGCTATCTAAGGCACCTATTGTGTGGCCTTACGATACATAACAGTTTGGCGCCCAGGAAAATATCGCAACAAGGAAGACCGCCACAGTAATTCGTGAATTATATGTATCATAAATTTCAATATAGACTACTCAGATTCCAGAAACTTATGTTGGTCTGAAATATTTAGTTTCACGCCACAATTAATTTCCCCAGTCACATTTACCTCCCTATATCATCTACTAACATAAGACGACCGATAGCATAATTAAATTTCTCGATTTCGATGGTTGCAGGCTTAAAATATCTCATAATTAAATACATAATATATAGCCCTCATTCCCTATCAACCTTATTATGGCAATTATCACTAATTAATTACCCTTGATAGGCTTTACCGTTCCTTAGGTTGTCAAGTTCATAATATCCGACAGCCCTTTGACTCAATAACGTGATTTTATCAATACAATAATTAATATATTAGTCCTTGAATTCCTGCTGGCTACTTAAATGGTTTTGGAACAAAGCCATATAAATCCGAATTTCTGGCTTTAATATCTAAGGCTTCTTAAACATATAAGAGTCTATATAAACAGCTTACATATTTCTGTATGGCGTGCCCCATTATATTTTGACTAGATCATTTTTGATCTAGTTTAGATAATGAAATGCGGCGAGCCACATTTCTTCTAATTTTGATAATTAATTTCATAAGTATGCGTCTTTTTTGATCACCGGTTTAACTGGAAATGACAGCGTATTTTCTGGGATGAACTTTTTTATTTCAAATGGAACACTCTGTATATTTTTCTACAGTTGGAAGCCCATTGTTTCTCATTTCCGAAACCCTACAGAAAAAATAACGGGTCACAAAGTAGATTATGGAAATAAAAATTTCCTATTGAATTTTTTATTGGAGGTTCCTTGTCAAACATAGTTCTAAATAATGATGTTTGTGGTGTTTTGTAAGATTTAGTATCAGCAAAACTATAAATATTTTAAAATATTATACAAACAGCCAAATGGTTGGTTTGTAAAGATCATTAAAAATCAAGTACACATACGTAAAATTAAGGCTGCAAGGCATAGGAAAAATAATTATTCCTTCCTTTAATCATTTTTTTAATGGCACAAAGGCATTATTAACTTGTGGCTAGAGCAGTTTGGTTTAATTTTTACCTTTCATAAAATCCCATTTGTAAGGTGTTGGGACACATACATACCAGTTGTACGTTAACACACAACACAATAACATCTTTGATGTAATTAAAGCAACGTACCATCCATTTACTATTAGGAAATTTTAACGACTTCATAGCGGGTCTATTGTAGATTTATATTCTCCTCGCATATTGAAGGCATTTGTATGTGTCTCTATTTTTGCCCCAGGTTATATTATTTAACTGTAGGTACGCAATGTTCAAACACAAAGATTCGTTTCATTGTGAGGCACGTTTAAATTTACATCCTTATTTTGATTCTACTTTCGCTTGACGTTGTTTGGCTAGGTAGAGAATATAAATTATGTTCCACACTAAATTCGAAATTGCCTCTGTCGATTGCTTGCATTGGGCAGTGTTCAGTAATATGAGGGTCGAAGTTTGCATATTGATATTTCAGATTAACACAGGTGGTATTTACCATACATTATATTGTTCACATAGTAATCTAGTGTTTCAACGGCAAACATGAATAGGTAGACTTAGTCATATTTTATTCAGGATCCAAATCCTGCTGTTCACCTTTTGGTCTATACAGGGTATTACAGGGTGTCCTAGGTTGTACTAGGCAATCGACAGAGGACCTCATTTAAAGGTACAAATATCCATTTAACGTGTGTCAAAAAGTTCTTCGAGGTAGATGATATAACGAGATACGTTCAATTATACGCCATTGTCATTTTTGTATTGAATAATATGGTAGTAATTTCGATCAACTATTCCAATTTTAATTGGTGTTAAATTTTTTTTTGTTGTATTCAATTTAATGATTAGAGAATTTTTGTTTTAACATTACTACTACCAGAAAGGATGTCAAGAAGTTTGTGTAAGTTACTTCTTCCAAATATTCTTTGTAAATAGCACGGGCCGAGAATTACGCTAGAAATTGCTGGTGTCCACCAGTTATTTTGCGGATACATACAACACCCAAGAAATAAGACAACCCCCAATCCAAGGCCAAAGGTTGTATGGAAGGTGGCTGGCTATACATTAAAAATCTTGACAAACACCAGGTATGTATCGACATTGCCAGTGCCGCCTCAGGGATCGAACCTGGCCCAAAATAGAAAGGTTGGCACAGAAATACTTCCCACTGCACGCTGTACTGCCTGAGCTTCTGTGGTGATAGAGCTTATTTCAGCGATTCACTTAAATACTTAAATTCAGTTTGATTCAACATTCGTGGATGATAACTAGTTGTCCGAATATGAGCGGTACCTAGGGAGCGGTTCAAGTGTTTGAAATATGTGACTTAAAATGCCTAATTGTCAACCTTGATCAGCGGTAAATTTGAACGGAATGCCAAACTATAAAATCCACATAAAAAGCATTGTCGTAGAATGATCGTGCCAAGATTGATGCCTTTTGATTCTGTATTGGTACAGCTCCGTCTTATGAAGCGATCCACCACGGTGACGTAATATCTAAATCTATTATATGATGGCAAAATCACATAGATATGTCCAAGTGCACGTCGTCGAATCGCGACGCGACGGTGGAGGAGCAAAGTTACCAGTGGGTATTGTGATGGGCCGTGATTCTTTACACCGTTGACACTGAAGACGGCTAAACGCCATTAATTGCATTTTATGTTAACTGAGCATTACTATTCAGCAGAAACTTGCAGAAGCTCCTAGATTATGAAAGGTCGAGCTGTGCTCGTGGATATATTGCAACACAGTAATACGCACAAGCTTCAGTTGCAGACTGATTGAACGTTCTGACAATAGTTTCTAGAGTCAACCCTTTGTCGTCGGTGAAAATGATAATAGTGCATTTTTTAACTAAGTATGAGCAAACAAGTTCGTTTTCGCGAAGCTCTCCTTGGTCTCTTCGAAGGCGTGGTTGGCTTACGGTGTCCAGTTGTCAGGAGTTTTCCCTTAACGTTATTCTGGGGAATCTTTTTAGGTCAATCCTGATTTTCTGCAGCCATATGTTTAATATTCAACACCACTTTGTATTAGTTTTGTTCAACATTTTCAGTTGACTGAGTTTTAATAAGAAGCCTGGGTACACTAACTTTTAAATCTGGTTTAAAATATATCTGCATAAGATTTGTTTCTCCAAGTTATATTTTTATTTTCTCTACTTTCATGTTTAATTTTTTGTCCTAGTTTTTGTCCTAGTTGTCCTAGTTTAATTTTTTGTCCCTCCTTTTTTAGAATCAAATAATTGTATCTTTATTTTCGATTGTTTTCTGTGATAGTTTCATTATTTTCTTAACTTTAGTTGTCTCTTTTTCAAGTTGTGGTAACAGGTTTTTGTACACTCTGGCATTTATTTTTATTAATTTATCACTGATATATTAACTTGAAATGATTGCTTTTACACGATTTTATTATATATGGGTACTAATAAAGTGCTGAGATCTAATAAAAATTTACTATATCCATTCCATTCGAACGAATGAGAAATTAAATTTTCATAAGATTTAGCTTATAGATAGAGATCATATTTATGAGATGGTTACGAATGTTACCTTAACGTCTGGAATATAATGAGGATTGATCTATAATAAAACTCAATATTAAATCTAAAGGACTAGCCCGTTGTAATATATTGACATGGCCAGTTGGGGTTTGTAGAAAAATATTGGATTAATATCCAGTGATATATCGATTAGAGTTTGGTTTTTGAGGCTGATTACTACAAAGAAAATTTTGCAGTAGCAGATACTATACGGAGCGGCCTAAGGAAAAGTATTTACCAAACTTTATGTCTTCTCGTGAAATAGAAATGAAAAATTCTGGAATCCGTGGATTTTAGTTTGAGAGGCGTATTTTGAGTACATTTTTATACCCTATACCTATACCCGATACCCTATTTTTTTATTTGAACAGTTGAACAGTTTATTTGAACTACAGTTTTGGTATTCATCAAAAAGATACGTAAGTTATTGAGACTCACAACAACCACAATCTTTTGTGCACCATTTGACTGAAAAGTTGTTAGCTAAATGCCAAACCGTTAGCCGTGTCTTAGGTTTTCATAAAAATCATGCATTTTTGTAACTGGTAATAGTCGGAGAGCAAATAAAAGTGGCCTATCCAACTGGCGAGCATACAAAAACTGATGTCGTATTCTTATGTAAAATGACTTGATGAACTCGATTGTGGAGGTCGCAAACCGATTCGGAATTGCGAAGTTTAAAAATTTTCAATTTTTCTGCTTTTTTAGGAATTTGCCGCAAAAATCGTTCGTTTATGTTAAACACGTCGTACCTCAGTTAAATCTTGTTGTATCTATCTGAGTGTACTACTGAAATTATCTTGAATACTACCCTAGAGCTAGATTTTGTCGAATACGCCAAGAATTTTAACAAATATAATATATTCCGGAATTCGCCCGAAATGCAAAGAAGAAAATATACCCCTCCCACCCACGTTGAAAAGGAGAAGGAGGGTGCGATCAGAAATATCAACGCATATTTAATGATAAACAGTAGTTATTGTCTTTTAAATATAGTATTATCATTAACAAAGTTATTAATCGATATACGTACAATTGCTTTCACAAAAATAACTTATAGAACACAGTACATTAGCTTTTGAACAAATACAGGTTGTGTTACAATTGAAATATTTACATTTGTAAAATGATGTTATATTAATAAAATCTGCTTTCGCACTTATTGTGGTCATAATCGGCATTATGCTGCCGTCTTCTTTAATGAACCACCCAAATTCCAAAAGATTTGTCAGTGGGTGATAAATTCCTAAAAGTGGAAATTGTGTTAAAATATAACAGGTACCTAACTGATACTCATTCGCATACTTCTGTTTTGAAGTTTGAAAGCAAATCTGCTCCTCAGTGGTCCATACTGCCCGTCAATTTTGGAAGACCATATGCTTAAAAAAATGTTCTACGTGCATTTAATAAATAATCTTAAATAATAACTTCACCATTGTTATTAATTTCTCCAAATAATTGCAGGTCCTTCAGGTTAACTGTTTTACTTAGCTATATTGTGTTTCACTATGAAATGAACATATCAAAATAGCAGTTAATCATATTTTGCTGTTATATAATTTAAATATTATTTTAAAATGTTTATGCGCTCCCATAACTCCATCCCATTAGGAGCGGCGGAGTTAATTGTGAAAATAATTTATTGCAGTCATAAATATAAATTCAAATTACCTTTTGATTTTGTAAATAAATTACTCACAGTAGAACGGGCACTAAGAAGATATAGAAACACTCATAACTCAATCATCAGCGTGGGGAAAATCGAGTTTGTTTGTAATTACCGTGTTTTTATTAATACAATTTGTCTTCCAGCTCGTACAATATAAATAAACCCGATGCAAAATGAGGTGTTACATCTTGCAACATAACAAGCTAAACGAAGTGTATTATTAAGCGTTTTTAATTCACAACTCATCACGCGTTCTTTAGTTAGGATTTGCTGCCGATTTCACGATCGGTGCGATAATTCACGATTTTATTCCGCCTTAAAAGTAACATATACAACCTGTTTGATGATATACGCAGTTCGTTGCAGGTATAATTATTATGCGTTGTCACTTTTAGATTACACAGTCATATGTAATTTCACACTTGCTGTTAACATTCCCTCTTTGTCATTACCTATCTTCAACCATATTACCATAGTAGTACATGGAAATCGCACCAAAGAATGGGTCTTGCATCAAATGACGTAGTTCTGATTTTTTTATATGTTGCATGTGATCAAGTGGTAATGACAAATCAAATCTTTCCACCACGGAAGCCCTCCGGATCATTGTTAAATATTTGAAAAGCCATAAAATGTTTGCACTATTTTCAGCTTTTCTCAAATTTTACCACCAAGGACCTGTCTTGCGGCATAATTCACTATGTACATTTTTTAAGTAGACTAAATATACAACAAAATGAAGATAATTTGCTCTCGATAGACCAGATAGTTTCTAAGATACCTCTGTTCAAAAATTTGTAAAATTTCCAAAAAAAGGAGATTTTTATTTATTTTTGTCAATGTTGACCACTAAGGACCCATTTTACGGCAAAAGTCCTCATATACGTTATTAAAGTTCACTAAATTTTCAACAAAACGAGACCAACTTGTTCTATGTAGATTTTTCTAAATCGCTTTAAATATGACGAATTGTTTATCAACCACACCCTTTCAACAAACTGACCAAGAAACAACATCTTTAAAAATGTAAAAGAGGAAGAAACCCAGATATCACCTACTCGACGAATTCCTTCACGCACCAAGCACAACCGGGAATGACACTATTCCTTCGCATCTTCAGTGCTTGTTATACAACCTCAGCACTCTTTGGCTAAATAAAAATTTAATTTCTATCGACACTAAAACAACGGCGACGACGCTTCGAACAAAACGCCCCAATGCTTCACTTGTTCGGGTCGGCGAAGTAGGAGACAGCTTTCTCGTTTCACTACAGTGAAACGAGGAAGCTGTCTTCTACTGTTGAGAAACTGTTGCCTTTATACATAAAGGCAACAGTGAATCCCAAAATTTTCACGAGGGCGGCAGCTAAATCCAACATGAACCACGCCAGGTTGCCTCCAACCAGGGATGCTGCAAGATATCAATCTCGGCGAACTTACCACCGAGTGAAAATAAGTATTTTTTGACCAAATTGTTTTCGTTTTATTGAATATTTAATCTACTTAAAAAGTGTACATGGTGACTTTTGCCGTAACAAAGGTCTATGGTGGAAAAAAATGACAAAAACTGAAAATAGGCTAACGACACCAGTAATTGTCATCTTACGCCTTTCATCCTTCATTGTTTCACCTTATATCGTTCATTGTTTGCATATTATATGCGTACATTTTTCCTTGGCATGCTTCAAACTTAAGTTTAATTATTGATACCAAGTTAGAAAATGTATATAACTAATGTGGTTTTATTTTAAAAAAAATAAAAGTAAAAAATACCATTTTCACCAGTAGTTGCCAATATTTTCTAGAGGATGCCACCGTCAGATCCAGTAGTTGCCACTAAATATAAAATGGAATAAAAAATAACAAATACGCCATAGAAATTTGTATTTGCTAACTAAGAATAAACAATATTTCCTTACAAAAGGTCTTTATGAAAAAAATATAAAAAACATTTATACAAAATAAAAATAAAAATTTTAAGATATTGGTTAAACACTTAGAACAGTTACTCACCTTATTTTTTATCAACAACATCCACATAGGTATACTGTTTTGTGCGCATATAAAATTATTGTCTGCAATTTCTTTTAAAAATGTAATTACCCGACCTATGAAAACATTGTGCATTGTAGAAAACTGCAAAATATTTTCCATTTTCGACTTTAACTTCACCTTTTTCATTATCTGGATTTTCCAATTCATAGTTTGCTTCAACTAAAAATTCTGATCTGATTCTTCAGAACTTGCTTGGTCCTCATTTTTTGGATGGTTAATTTTTTGCTTTTCGATTTTTTATTTTTTAAATTCTGCGGTTTTGCTCCTCACATTTCTTTCCTCTTTTTCTTTGTCAATCTATTGCTGCTCTTTGCTTTTAAAATAATTAAGCCATTCTTTAGACGTCACAACAGCAGGTATTTTTTCAATATTCTTTATCGTTTTGTAGTGCTGTTTTTACTACTACTTTCTTAAAAGGTGTAGTGTCACTACAGCTTGACGACTCGTCAGTAAAAGGTGATTTCAAACGATTTTTCTTTGATTTTTATTTTAACTTTAAAACATGTCAGTTTTTAAAACTAAGTTATTTGTTAAGTGTGTATTAATATATTTATATTTAATTTATTTTTAATACACCAATTATAATATCATAATTTCAAAGTCGCGCTCCGGTCCATAAGTAGGTATTGAAAAAAAAAGATCTCGGTAAAAACGATTTACCATCTAAAAGTATAACAGTTCAAGGTTTATTTGTCAGATATTGGCGAAAAAATAGTTCTCCTTTAAAAAAATACTGTTAATAAAAATATAGATGGGTGAATTTTCCATTTTTTTTTGTTTTTATAGTTTTTTCAATTGATTAAAATCATTCACAATTATTAATCTACTTAGTATTTCTTTTTCGAAATACGATATTTGACGCAAAATGTTGCATTGAAAACAACCTCTTTGAAGAAAAACATGAATAGTAATAATTAATCATTTCAAATGGCAACAAAATCAAATAATCTAAAAACAAAATCATAGTAAATTGTATGCAAAATAAATTTCTGAGTATATCTGCTTAATAAGCAATTAGCTAAAAAAATTAACGCCTAGGAAATTATCGAGGCAAGAAATCTCTAACGCACTAATTAACCTCAAGTTAGAAACTAATTGTCACCTGAGTTCCAGCAAAGATTGGCTTCTTGATTTCTGACAGGGCTTTTGATCTTATCAAAGATAAATAACATTATTTGCCTCGGTGGGACGCCGTCTTTGAGGTATCACTATATCATTAGCGTTAGGTACTTCCAGACAAGATGCAAAATGGTTGCCTTTATATACAGTTATGTGCCTTTTGCAATTCCGTCTTCCCAAATTTGTAATAATAAAATTATTTAATGACGAAAGTTAACGGAGTGTAAAAGCAATTAAATGATGGTATATTTACTTCTAGATACATCAATATTTCGCGACTAGTATATTAATATCCTTATTTCTTCGCCAAAAGTAAAAGTCGCTTGTTTTCCATATTATTATGGATATTGGATATGTTTAAGCTTGGGTCTAAGGTAGGTTTGTATGTTTACAAAGTAAAATCTGCACTGTATGCACTCTATTGAATATATTTAATTGAATATAATGTACTATGCACCTCGCTGATGGATAAGATTGTTCAAATTTTAAAATTACCGGACTTACTATCTAGTTGGTTCCAACCCGATTAGATGTAGACGATTGTTTACTATTTTGGTATCTGACTGATGGGTCCTGATTTCTTACTGACTGAATTGCAATACGATATCATTATAATATAGATTTTGCATTCTAAATAGAAGTGAATATTTCCCAAATTGGTTCTGCGGAAGGGAATATTGACTAGTTTATACGAGTAGTCTCTTAAATTTCTGCTAGGAGATTTATAATTCAGCTTAGACGATAACTGCGGACAATCAATGAGATTGTTCACGATTTTATATAAATAAAACGTACAAATCCGTTATAAGCACCCTGTTACTAAGTTGCATAATTTTATATTTTTTTACTATCGGTTCTTAAAATCTGTGGGCAATCCTAAATGCTAAGAACCTTAAAAGTTTATTTTTTCGCCTTTCAATTAGTTTTGGGTAAATGTCATATTGATAACAACACGCTCCAATATTCTTGGCTAAAGAGGAGGCTCTGGCCCTCGATAGGAGGGGGTCGGTACCATCGCTCTTTACCCCTTTGATAACAACAAAATCTCTTCAAGACTCTGGTACCGCTACCCGCATTAGGTAGACGGCAAACAGCAACATAAATGACATTGAAACATTAGACATTGAAACGGTTAGACCTTCCAAATACCCATCCCTCTATTACATATATACACCCTATCATCCCGCCACAAATAACACATATAATTTTTAAAAAATACAAAAAACATAGGAATTGTCTAACATAACAAATGCATACGAATTAAACAAAAAACAGAGAAAAGTCTACTCTTAGAAAAATAGAAACAGAAGAAGCGTACATAAAATTAATTAAAATAAAATAAAACAAAGACATATAAATATTAATGACTAAAAAGGAAAACAACAACAAATAAATAAGCAGATAAAGACCCATACAAAATAGAATAAATCAGGAACCAAACTAACATAGATTTAAGGTCACTGTATTCAGCGCTTATCAGTCCAATTCTTTTGTAGTACTAACAAAATAACATAGATTTAATAACCGCAATATCCCTTACCAAAACTCCATATCATATTTAGACAACAACCAGAAAAGAAACACCCTGCCCAATAGGCAGTCTTGAACACGAGTTATAAAATTCCACAATAGTTATAAAAGGCAAAAGTATTTTCTTAATAAAATAGACGCCATCGCATCGATAATCACACTGACGAAAGACGACGTGCCTATACTATAATCAAATATTAGAGGTTATTTTTGAGAGTAAACGTACATACTTTATTTTTATTAATAGGTAAATAATTATCAGTACACCAAATATGGACATGATCTACAATGTCCTGCGATGTCAAACAATCAGCCCTAGATTATATATTCAAAAACATTTTCAAGTCGTCGGCAAACATAAGATGGTTTCGATTTTAAGATCATTTACAGGTAATGTAAACATGAGTGGTGCCAAGTTAGAGCCTTGGGGTACTCCTGATATGACAATAAAGGTGTTCGTTATCGCTGATGAGAATCTAGAAGGCGACGGTGACGTAGGCTATTTCTCCACTTACAAATCAATATACTATGATTCACCTTGTCAAATGGCTTTGAGAAGTCTGTATAAACGTCTTCTCGACGAGTAAACGCGGCCAAATTGGATAAAATTGAGCGATTAGTAAGAAATCATGTTGATTTACCGATATGTAATTCTTAACATTGTTAAATATTTGGTTATACATACACATTGCGAAGACATTCGCGATGTTAGATAATATGGCAATAGGGCGATAACATGTTACATCTGCCGAATGACTACTTTTTAAAATGGGACACACTTTTGTCAGTTCCCACCTATCAGGAAATTCGCCTGTTGATAGCGCCAAATATACCAAATAGATATTCAAATATCGATTTAAAGAAATCCTCAATTCGTCAATCCTTAAATCCTCAATCAAATTGCACAATTTGTCGTAAGTTTTGATGGTTTAGTTTCAACTATTTTGTGGTCCACATTTTGTGTTACCGGAAATAACAATTTTGCTATAATTTTTAACATATATGATACAAATAAAACAGGGAACAAAAAATACTATGTGAGATAGCGAAATAATGAATATAGCAAACTTATGGCACATTCTGTCAACTTTAATTGTACAATATAACGTTGTCGCTAGACCGCAGAGTTTCCGAGATACAGGTAAGTGAAAAACAGAAAGCTACCTTCTACGTACGCCACTGCATTCTGCTCACATCCTAGGAGCGGGGACTTTTAGTATGTGTACTTACTAACTAGTCCAAACAAAGTCCCAAAGCCAAAAATTGTGTTCCTTTCATTTGCCTTTATACCCCCCTTTTGAGCATCAAATGACTGGGATATATGCATTGCTTCTTATTCAGAATGGATCTTGCTTCTTATTTTTTGGATCGCATTTTTTTAATGACAGGGAGTGATCTCTGGTGAATAGATTTCATGATAAATTTCCTGCCATATATAGGTCTACACATATGATACACAGCTCAATGTGATTTAAGAGCTTTATATCATTTTCCTTAATTCCACAGATCAAACGAGACATGTAACAGATTACGAAATAAATTTAATATTCAAATCTATTTTCGTAAACCTCTTTGCCGCATTACCTCAGTTTACGTTACTAGATAACTTTCGGCTTAATACCCATCCGGACATCTACCCATCAGGAAACATTCCGAATTATTTTCGTAAATAATGCATGTCTGCATTTAGAAACTTGGTCGTTGCATGACACAATATGTAGGAGATTAGTAGTTATCGGAAGGACCGTATACGGCTACCAGTATGACTGTTTCATGTGCAAATGTACAGATTTGAAATTGTAAGTGAAAGGATTTTTACCGAGACGGTTTATGACGGGCCGCATTAACTTGGCAAATGTTTTATTCAGGGCTACGCTGATAATGTTGCTTTATGGTGCCGTTCTGATTTCTGTAGGTGGACATGCACAAATACTGCAAACAAATGTTGACAGGTATTTAATGTACTTAAAGTAGTTATTTCTGTGCAAGATATGTAATCATTTATAACATTCAATTTAAAAATAAATTACGAATAGCTCGAAATTACGAATAACTCGAATAGTATAGAATAACTCGAATAGAATAATAACTATAACAATTTTTTTGGTCAAAACCAAAAAATACTTGTTCATAAAACTATTTATATAGTGCGCGTATGTAAAAGTGCCTTGGGCCTTTAAATAATTAAAGTGTACAGTATCAAAAAATGTCTATAAAATACAGTCAAGAATACCGTGGTACCGATTGCGTAAATGCATTGTTCACCTCGGTGTGGCGCCCTACAGTTCTGTACCACAGTAAAGATTGTAAGTGAAATACGTCTTTTCAATACAGTTTACCACATTCCAGCGGACAATATTTCTGCATCGCAGAAAACAATGCAACTGAAATACGACATTCAAACACATTCATAGTTTACCACGGTGCAGCGGACTTTATTTTTACATCCCAGTAAACAATGCCTCTGAAATATAGGCTTAAAATACATTAATACATATTATATTCTGCTTCTGTGATTCATTTAGGAACGCAAGAATAACTCGTGACGAAAATGAAGATGATATTTCAAAAAATGAGTAAACATTGGGAAACAAATCGAATGTCTTCAAATATGCAGCCCTATTAATGTAAGCCCTATTGGCGTTCGGCTTGATTGAATTAATATTTATTTAAAAATATTTCGACATGTAGGTACTACCAATTTTATTTTTGAAGATCTCCCTAGCATCCTTTTGGCTCCTGAACCTGAAGTTATATCAAGTTTTCTCCTAGAAATTGCCTATTTTACACATGCATTAAAGGGGAAATAATACTAATAACTTTGTGGAAGCTTCTATCAGAATCTTGAATGCATTAAAGGCTTCATATCGCTGTAATATGATGTCTTTCAAGATTCTAATAGAAGCTTTCACAAAGTTATTAGTATTATTTCCTCTTTAATGCATGTGAAAAATAGGTTTGATTAATTTTAACATACTTCAATATCCAGGAGAAAACTTAGACGTGGTCTAACCTCACGTTGGGAGTCAAGAAGATGCAAGCAGGGAGACTGTGCATAGTAGAAGTGGTAGGTACTACAGGTACTAAAAGGCCAACAGGTTTGCAAGCAAATGCCAATTCAATGAATGTATTAGGATGCCGTATTTCAGTTTAATTGTTTACTGCGATTAAGAAATAGAGTCCACTGCAACGCGTTAAACTATAAATGTATTGAAAACGCGTATTTCAGTTGCAATGTTTACTACGGTACAGAAGTAGAGGCCACTGCACCGCGGTCAGTAATGCATTTACGCGTACCGGTTAACATTTCCAAATTTAGTGCAGGGGCAGGGTGTCCGTAGGGGTATAAATAAAGGTAGTACAAAAAATAATTATTTATATATACTTTTTATATATTATATATATATATATATTTACGTATTATATATACTTTTCACTAAATTTATATTACACACCTTAACAAAAATAAGCTACGAGGGTTGCGGAAAAACATTATTTAATATTATACAAATAAGCCAATAATGGCGTACATTTAGCATTTAGAGTAATTATTTTGGAAATAATATATGTCATATACATATTCACATTCATACATATAGTTCATATCATTATACTTTTCATACATTAATATTTGAGATAAACGATTAAATATCTGACGGATTTCTTCTTCATTTGAATTAACTATTTGCTGGTCAGCAAAAAAACCTTTGTCGTAGCCACCGTCGAAAGAAAGTAGAAACACGATCAAAACAAAATAGAAACTTCGGTTGGAATAATATATTTACAATAAACGTTACCAAAGCTCCCTGTGAATCTTCATTCATTCCAGCATGCAACAAACACTGCATATCGTCTTTTTTACTTGCATTTTGAGCGTAATATCCAAACGCAGTGTCTTTCGTAATCTTCAGTCATAATCAAGTCCAAATCAAATAGCTTTTCTATTATCATTTTCTTTAAAAGCTTATACGAGACATAATCAAGTCTTCTGGCAAATCATTCCTTTGTGCAATTTGCTTATAAACACGCTCAGAGCGAGCCATATTCATCACGTTACCTTCTATCAGAACTTCCGTTAAAGTTTCCAAAAACTCAACATCACTTGATCTTCATGTGAATCGTCATTTTTATCGACACCTGCTGACAAGATTCGTTTTTAGGGTTATTAAGCGTTGTCTGGTATTTTTTCTGGAGACGCTCTAAAGAAGATTTGTTTGTGCAAGTAGCATAACAAGACTTATGGTAACCTCCTTTATTATTTTCACTTATGGTAACCTCCTTTATTATTAGGTCATTGTTTGAACGATTTTTAAACCGGTTTAATATTTTTATAGATACCTCATCTAACCACAGTGCCCGTTGATTAATGGTTAATAAAAGTTTTGCATATGACTTTGGGTACATTAATTTTTCACTGCTTTTAGACTTTTGACAAATAAATCAAAATTTAAAATCAGTTTTCTGTTCTCTGGAATGAACATCCACTTTGGCATGAACATCCGTATTTGCACTAAAAGAAAGAAAATATAGCGTTGTTAATAAAAAATAAATGTACAGTATACCGGGTGCCCACGATATTACTAGCCAGCCTATTACTTCCTTGTAAAACAAGATATCGATTTCAAATTTTGGGACGTTGTATGGCTCATATAAGCTTCCACAAAGTTATTAGTATTATTTCCCCTATAATGCATGTGTAAAGTAGGCACAATTTCTAGGAGAAAACTTGATATAACTTCAGGTTCAGGAGCCAAAAGGATGCTAGTGAGATCTTCAAAAATAAAATTGGTAGAACCTACATGTCGAAATATTTTTAAATAAATATTAATTCAATCAAGCCGAACAATGTTTACTCATTTTTTGAAATATCATCTTCATTTTCGTCACGAGTTATTCTTGCGTTCCTAAATGAATCACAGAAGCAGAATATAATATGTATTAATGTATTTTAAGCCTTTATTTCAGAGGCATGTTTACTGGGATGTAAAAATAGAGTCCGCTGCACCGTGGTAAACTATGAATGTGTTTGAATGTCGTATTTCAATTGCATTGTTTTCTGCGATGCAGAAATATTGTCCGCTGGGACGTGGTAAACTGTATTGAAAAGACGTATTTCACTTACAATCTTTACTGTGGTACAGAACTGTAGGGCGCCACACCGAGGTGAACAATGCATTTACGCAATCGGTACCACGGTATTCTTGACTGTATTTTATAGACATTTTTTGATACTGTACACTTTAATTATTTAAAGGCCCAAGGCACTTTTACATACGCGCACTATATAAATAGTTTTATGAACAAGTATTTTTTGGTTTTGACCAAAAAAATTGTTATAGTTAAAGAGCCTTATGAAAATTCTTCTTTAGCTATTCGACGTTATTTATTTTGTGTTAACCAGCAGTACCTCATTCAGTTGGCATCTAAAAAGTTAATAAAAAAGGTTTCATGCTTTAATCATGCTCACGGCATTACATTAACCCCGCGACTAATAGGGAACCCATTTTTTGCATAAAAATGTTGAATTGTTATGCGAGGAAATAAAATGAGAGTAATGTGACGCCTTATATGTCAAGTTTCACAATTTTCTCAAGAAATATCATTCTATATTACGCCACCCCATTTTTAGTTGGACTCTTTTCAACTAAAAATTGGGTGGCGTCATATATATAGCCTATCATTTCTTAAGATAATGATATGACAGCTGGCAAACGTGATGGACAAAGACGATATGGTTATGCCACATAAGGTTATATATAAGGTTATACATATCATAAGGTTATGCCACAGAAATAGAAAGGGGTAGAGTACTTGTAAGTAACATCCGACACCGGAATTGGGGAATAATACTACCATTACACCTTTCGTGGCGCTGCGTTGAGACGAGTAACGATCAGATGATTGTTGTTTTGTTTGTACATAATAAAGGAGTTTATTAATTCTTTTTGTGTACTTTTGTGTTCTTTGTGTTTCTTTTAACATATTATTTAAATATACATTGTTAAAAACCGTAATTTGGTTTCGTTTTTAACTACTAATATAATTATTTTTATTAAGTAGTAAATTCGATAAGGTTTTACCTATTTTCGCAATATGTGTGAATAGAGTGTAAAATAAAGAAGTATTTTTAGGTTTACTTTATTTTCTTACTTAGATGCTACCCCAAATAGTAGATATGCGAGTGAAGGTGAAGAGATGTCAAACGTGAAACATTTTATACAGTTATAACACCACAACTGTTGAACAAACAGGTTTAGATATATTTGCTTTTTGTTTTCACACCAGTGCATTTCTAAGAAGCTCCCATGAAATTACTGGCAAACTGATCTTTGAGGAAGACAAAGTAGAAATAGGGACATAAATATCTATGCACCGCTGGATTATCCGGGAGGGACAGAAACAAAATGTCTGCTGCACTTTTCAAGTGTACTATACCAGAATTCGTTTAAACTCAGACAGCGTTTCAATGGCCAGGACAAAGACTGCAGATTTCTTTTAACTGCGGAAGGCGAGGACAGCGGATATGAGTCACTATCACATTTTAAGGAATTCTATATAGGTTGTATATTTACAACTTTAAAAAAGGTATATACGCCAAAAGCAAGTATACATAATACTATGCACAACTTATTACTTTTCTTTTCTGCTGTTTTCTTTTTTTGTCTTAGGGGGTAACATTCTTGAACTTAGTATAGTAAAATAAATAGGTGAGTAATGGGAATATAATATTTTTTTAATTTTTCAAGAATCTTTGTTTTTTACATGGTATTAAATAAATAAAAAATTACGCCATTTAATAGTCGATAATTTTAAGAGATACCATTTAATTAATACGCCCACTTAATAATTAAGTATCTTCTTTGATAAGGCGTGAAATACATAGAAAAATAAGCACTTCTTGTCACTTAGCTGACGTACCTGCTGTTTCAACAAATCGTACACACATACACATTCACAACAGTTAGGTCTCGCAAAGTAAAATTACACTCCAGCACCTGCTGACATAAAAATATTGATGATTTGTTTCTCTTAGAGTGTTTCTTCTTTCGAGCGTCTTTAAACTAAGGAGTGGTTTTCTGAACACCTGGAACATTTAAAGAAGGTTCAGCGGAGCATTTCAACCGTGGACTGATTGTACCTAAAAATAATAACCACTTGCAATAGCCCAGTCACTATGTACTTTTTCTTGCGAAAGGTCTGACTGACAATAAAACTACGGAAATGTGTATCTCTATATGGGAGATTTATTGTCCTAAATTTGCAACCCTCTCCGAGTGGAGCACAAACTACCTCAGGCGTTCAAAGTGGTGAAATTGCACTAACATGGAAACATATCTTAAACCGTTCGCCTGAGAATAAAAAGTTGTTATCAATAAAAGTAGATTTTGAGTATTTATACCAAAAACTCTACGTAACGATATATCTAGGATTTATAGTTTTTGAATGGCAGGCCCGAGTAGAGAGGCACTCTTTCGCTCAAGGTTAGGCGGACCCAGTTTTGGTTGCATTCGAAAAATCCAAGCGTCTTAGGCTGAACCATTGCTCTGCGATTATTTAAAAAGTATCATGTTCTTGAGTAATTGAGCTTCCCAGCGGTGTTTTGTTTGAAGTTCTGGCGTCAAAATTAATGAAACTATGACGGCCGCAATATCGCATATACTGAAAAATTTTAGTAAATGGGTATACCCTTTGTCGCATGTGCTATAATTTAGTCCAAAGCACAATATTCGAAGTTCCTTTCTCGGTTCGTGAATATATAATATAATCCAGCTAAAAATCCTAGTGTAATATACTCATATGTTAAATTAATAATGGTAGACTGAAAACTACTGTACAAAGGATTCTCTCGAAGTTCTTTATAATCATTGTATCATAGTAATTAAGTAATTAAAAGAAGCAAACAGTGCCGAGCACAACCTGGTAATAACTATTAATAAAAGAAACTAATTCCACCGCAAGCTGCTGTTAAAAAAACATCACTGTATAAAATTCGTATGAAGTTAATGTCGACATTAAAGTTTAGGGAGCGGAAGAGATTATAATAGACGCAACAAAAGAAGGCGGTGGTAGTAAATGCACCGAGACGATTTTGAGCCATCAGCGAATGTGCGACAAAGAATCTCACAATTTGATCAGATCGACCCCCTGCCGCCTTAATTACATCCCACAATTGGCCCAACTCGGTTTTCACACAACCGGAGCCAAATGTGACTCACAAATAGGTAAACTGGTATAATACCTTTCCTGCTACGAGAAGTAATCTACTTACGCGCCACCTGTCGCTTATCATTAGTGTAAAGTGTCAATAATGTTGGGTATACAAATATCTGCTATATTTTGTCATTCCATATTATAACCATGTATTAGTTGAAAAGTCAACGACTAATTAATTGAAAATGATATTTAATAATTTAATTAATAAATAATGTTTAATTAGTGTTATTGCTAGAGGTTGAAAATTACTCACAGTGCAGTACTAATCATTACCAGGGTACCATGACGTGTTAAGTAAAATTAATCCTCTATCCGGCCATCTCCATTCTTCAGGTTCGAAATTTTGTAAATTTTGGGGAAATCATAATTTTTTGTGATATATTAAACGATTCGTTCACTCTTGTGCCGCTTATTGGAGATGATTTAATGCCGATGCAAGATAATAAACGTCCGTATGTTACGAGAATTGTTAATGAGTATTTAGCCGAGGTTAAAATCCCAGTACGGAATTAGCCGCCTCGAAGCCCAGACATAGATCAAATAGAACATATTTGTGCTCTTGGGAGGAAAGTACAATCTCGTGTTTGCACATTTACAGATACTCAATAAAGCTCTAATTGCAGTAAATGAACCAGGGTTACATTTAAAACCCAGTTGAAGGTGTGCCAATAGGAATTGCAGCAGGTATTCGTACACGTGGTGACAATCATAATTTTTATTTTTATTATATTTTTTCTTTATGTATTAAAATTATCTAAAAAAAAGATAAAAGTTGATGAAAAGTAGGGTTTTCAGTTATCAGTTTTTTTAGATTGTTTCCGTTATGTTCAGTGTTGCTAAATTTATTAAAGTGTGTTACTACCATAGAAAAAATGTAACATATTTATTAAACCGTGGTAGATCCAAATGGTCACAAAAATAAAGTATATTGTAACAACTAAAAAAAGAAAATTTAAGTAACATAATAATATGAAGCTTGATAACAAATTACAGAGTGTAACAACTTGGGCACTCCACAAATTGTTTTCAAAATTAGAGTAACCCTTTATGATACCTTTATGATTATGTATATGTATAATACGGAAATATGTCTAATTTTCATAAAATTTCAAACGTGTGAGGTTCCTTATAAATTTACATACGATCTAACAAAAAATAATCAAATCGGACTTGAATTAAAATTAAATTAAAATAATTTCATTTTACATTAGCACCAAATTTTCCTGCAAAGCATACCTGAAGAGTCGCCATTTCAAGTCGATTCTCGCTAAGGTGTAGCTCAGAAATTTCGGGATTTCAAGCGGCGTAGGAAATTAACGTAAGAAATGAGTTCGAGGTTAAAAAACTTTTTTTTTATTTTTCTGTATTGCGTCGTAAAACTTAGCTTACTTGTATCAAATAAAAATCATTTTTCCGTTTTTCTAGGAAAACGGAAAACAGTTGAAATTACTAACAACTCTACTAACTCCTAACTACTAACTACTAACAAACTCCACATTTCTACTGGATAGCTCTAAATTATATGCAAACCTTTTTACCGATATGCGATATCTGTCAATGTGTACCTACCCTTTTAACTTTTTTATTATAGCATATATAAAATAAATCGAGAGAATACTTTCAGTCGACGACAATACGTGTTAACTAGTCCACGTTTAATTTAGTCCACGTCTCGCCATCTGTCCACGAACCGTTCAACTCCAGCCCTCTTCCCCGGTTTCAAACAAACGCTTTGACTGTTCGACTGAATCGTACCTATTTCTTTAGACACGCTGCAGCGAACCTCCGGTCTTTGAGGCCAATATAATTTCGGTACACAAAAATAATTAATCAATCTTTCAGTAGCTACCACCTCCTACGGCGGTAATTAAGTCCTAGATACTATTTCTGATGTACAATTAATTAGTTTTTGTCCTACACAGGTCAACCGGTACAAAGACCGAATTATTATTTGTGTGTTATTAGCGCATCAAAACTTCCACATTAATAACTCTGATATGTCTGGCCGAAATTCCCCTGTAATTTGGTATCATGTAGAGTTAATAAAACTAGGTGGTTCTACTAGTCTTATACTTTTCTTTATTCGAACAGACGCGTTGAATTTACATATAATTATAGTTAGCAATGATTGGTATTTATACCCAAACCACGTTCCCCAAGCTTCCTTCTCTAGGCATAATAGTAGCAAATTAAAAGCAATGTGGAAATAAATTAGAGTTCTTATATTCTATGTTGTTAGAGTAACATAATTAAACTCATAAGAATAAGATTGTATATTAGGAAAAATATAGAACGCGGAGTAATATTTGTTGCAGATCAGAATGTACTGTTTGTAACATCGAAATAAGAGTCATAAAAATTTGTCAAATGATACCCACAATTGCCGCAATGGGAGATCGGGGCAGTATAACTTTTTTTACAACAAGCTAAAATCGTCACTATAAAGGCGCTTTCATTCAACAAGTTGTTATGTTTTGATAAAATACTAATAACTAATCAATTTTAACACAAAACCCGCCAAATAATACATTAAATTAAAGAATAACTGTATTACTATTTCAAGAATTATTGCTGACCCCACTTTACCATAAAACGCTCGACGGTTTAATTTAGGCAATTTAGACATCCAAATGAATGCCCATGATGCCGCTGTCTCACGGCCAAGGAACGTGATGATAACGTGATGGTCATAATGTGATGGGCGATGTATATAAAATCATTTGTTTTTCCTTAAATTCCTGGAAATCGGTTATACTTGACAACGCTGTTAAAAATGCGGTAGAAGGTGTGGAGATATCGATAAAATGAAGGTTTTTGCTCGGGTTTTTATGTCTCCTATTTCGATGTTGCAAAACTATAATATTGGAATAATACGTAAGTGCATGTTTCATCTATTACACGATACGTATTAATAGGACAATTTTAGTATTTAAAGCGACACACCATATAGTGGAGTTCATCTGGGACTCAAATTCAAAAAAAATTTTTGCTCAATCTATCATGTCGTTTCGTATCATATTAGCATGGTTTGTGAAACAGGTCAAGGGGGGGAGGGGGAAATGATCAATTAAAAGCATGGAAAAATCGTTTTTACTGCATATCGCGACAGCTTTGGACATTACAAAAAAAAATCGCTATAAAAAATGAACAGTACGACAAAACACACACGCGCATTTAAACAGCTGCGCGAAATTGGATAATTAGTTCCCGAAATATCGCGATTCGTCGCGAAAATAAGAAAAATTAAATGAATTTTTCATCGAGGAGGAGTGGAGTTGGAGGTGAAATTTTTTTCGTGGAAGAGGTATTATGATGGAATTATGATGCCGCAGGCTGGGGGTAGTGGGATAATTAGAAGTGGGGGGGGGAGGGGGAAATTTTTTTAAATGCCCATATGAGTATTGACCGATATCAAATTATAAAACGGTCTTTTCTTCGCTTCTGCATACGCTATACGAAGGCAGCCGCGAATATTTTTTTGTAGTCCACAAGCGTCTAACGCGCAAAAAAACGATTTGCCTGTTTTTTAAACGGTGTTTCCGGTATGACGAAAGGGGTTGAGGGAAATAATTTTTACCATTCGACAGCTTTTTTTCGACCTTTAATTATAGCCTAAATAGATCCAAATCGATTGATTAGGCGGGGAGCTAGGGAACATCAAAGTTTTTACTTTGCAACAGTAGAACGGAGAGAATCGATTTCAAAAAAGGAGGAGGTTCTGAATTCGATTCGTGGATTTTTTTTTATTGTATGTATATTCCTCTGGAACGGCTTAAACAAATTAAATGATAATTACTGGATACTATAGGGCATCGGGTATAATCGGGGAATGGTCCCTTTGAGATTTTAACCACCGAATATAACGGAAGTGGATGCCAACTATCTTATTTTAAATGAAATCTTATGTATTATTTTTCTTATGTATTTTATGTAGGTATTAATTCTCAAAAAGTTGATGCAAAGGTACGAGTATACCAAAAATGTGTAACGTACTCTATAGCAAATGCGTTTCTGAAATATCTGACATTTTATAAAAAATTTGACATGTGCATGAATTCGTAAGAATATTTATAACTTTTTTTACGAGTAAAAAATACGAGTTTCACACTTGTTTTTTGACACATAGAAAGAGCAGGATCTGAAATACCTTCTACAATTAAAATATTTAAAAAAAATAAAATACAAAGTGTTTCATTTCTTGAGTTACATTTGGTCTACTGCAGAACGCCATAATTTTTTCAGTTTAAACGAAATATTTGATATATCTTAATCTAAATTATGTATAATTAATTCCCTTTTGTTTGTTTCTATGATTCTATTGGTTATAACTATTTGAGATATTTATAATTTCGCTAGATTTTTAACAATCTCCAGTAAAAATGCTGTTTTTGTAAAAAACTTTATTTTACTTCTATCTCTCTATATCTCGTTGGCTGTAGCGGCTGTCAAAGTTTTCAAATTTCTTCAAATCAAGTCAGTCTATCGTTCCAACTCTTTGGATTACCACCACGCCAACTACCCACGCCCATAAATTTCTTGAGGCTATGATTTGGGTAATGGACATTGCTTCATCTTTTCCTGTTTTAAATACATATTTGTGTAATTCTTACATTTTACACCACTTGTTTTATAATTTGTAAATTGTTGCTGTTTTTTACATTTTTACTGTGACATATGTATTTATAGTTTTTTAAAGAAATATATTTGTATATTTTGACTTGTCAAAAAGTCTTTGTAATCTATATATGTATGTAAAAATATAATATGTAGCATAATATATATTATGCGTTCTGTAAACTTTAGTATAACGAAAAATAATATAAAGAAAACTAATTCCTCCTGATTTTGAGACCGGCCAGAGCAGTTCCGAATGGTAAAAACTTTGCAGTCCCCCCCCTAATCATCCGATTTTGATCTAGTTAACCCAGATTTGAAGGTAGAAAAAAAAGCTGTCGACTGTTAAAAAAATTATTTCCCCCACCCCCTTCTCTCATCGTTTGAAACACCGTTTGAAAAAACAGGGAAATCGTTTTTTGGACGCTAGGCGTTTGTTTGCAACAAAAAATATACGCCGTCGCCAAAATAATGCCATCGTATAGCGTATGAAAACGGTCAAAAGATCGATCAATATTCAATCGAATATGAATTACAAATCAGATAATTTATGGGCATTTTAAAAATTTTCAAATTCCCGTTCTCCTAATTATCCCACCAACCCCAACCTGCGGCCTCGTATTTCCTTCCCAAAAGCCCTTGAAAATAATTGAGCCTCCAACTCCGCTCCCCCTCGATGAAAAACCAATTTGATTTTCCTATGTTCGCAACTATGATTAGCGATATCTCGCGAACTAACGATTTCGCTCAGCTTTAAATGAGCGTGTTTTGTCCCACTCTTTATTTTTGATATCAACTTTTTTTTCTAAAGTCAAAAGCCGCCTAGATATGCATGAAAGCGATTTTCCTATGCTTTTAATTGATCGTTCCCCTCTCCCCCACCCTTGACCCCGTCTGCACAAACAATGCCAAAATGATGGCAGGACCCGATTTGATAGATTAGGGAAAATGAATTTTAAATTTGACTTGTCTGTTCTCTACCTATATTTCTTTTTTTTGTGTTTTATTGCAATTTACAATCTACTACATTAGTGTATTTAGTAAATGTGTTGGAAGTCTTCGGCATGAAAGGGAGATGCCCATTGACATTTCTCCTTATATATCACTAATCTAGGTTAGTGTTGCTGGAGGATATCTACTGGCCAGGATTTATTTAGTCTTCTGTTGGGAGGTCTGTCCATATACAGGTTTTCTATCAGTTCGCATTGATGTCCTGTGAGTCTCTGTTGGTAGTTAGTAGCTATAGTATGTATCTCTTCTGTTATGAATGGGATTTGTAGGTCCCTGTGCAGTGTTAGGTTACTAATATACCAAGGTGCGTTCACAATCGCACGAAGTGTTTTGTTTTGGAACCTTTGTATGATTTTCAGGCGTGATGGTTTGGTGCATCCCCAAAGTTGGAGACCGTATGACCATACGGGTTTCAGTATTGCTTTATATACTGTGCTTTTTCTTTGTGTAGTTTCCCCAAATTTTTATAATTTTACTTTAATCCCCAAATGAGGGTGTTTTTTAACAGCCGAGGAAACTTTCCGTTCTCAAAAACTGATCTAGTTTGGTATTTGGAGATTCATTTTCTCACTCTGCTCTACTCTTATAATATAACCTAACTTTCAGCTGCTAACTTTTAGCTGCTTTTTCATTATTTTCCTCATCATCTTAAAAACCTACTTCACAAATATCGGCACCTTTTACTGCCCTCCATGACAAACTAGCCATTAGTTTCTTATATCTTCTCCCATCAGGGGTAAGCTTTTTTGAGGTCTGCTTCGCCTCCACCAGTCTTTTGTTATAATCTCAAACATTACCTTGCTTTTTTTTGGTATGGCTTTTCCAGTCGATAAATGTCTAAAAAAATTAATTGAAATAATAAAGAAAAATTAAGTCACACATATTATATTATATATCTTACTTTTTTCCACTATTTTTCGATTTGGTTAGGCCAGAACCTATCGCATTTAATATTTATGTTAACTTCTCCCATAATCTTTCTATCGTATAATGGCTTCAGATGCCTTTGTTTTTCCATGAATTAAAATTTTGTGGCTTGATGTAAAAACTGCCATATAACGTTTTTTCTTACTAGGTGTAGCTGAGGGCATTTTCATATGGTTCACTACTTCTCGCCTTAAATGAATACAAGTAATTAAATTTTGGCATAAAACTTACTGCAATAAAAATGATTTTTTGTTATTATACCTGATCCGGGGTTTTCAAAAATTTAAATCTGCAAAACAACTACTTCCAGTGCACATACACAACTATTGAACTTTTTTAGGTTAGGCTGAAGGCAATAAACTAATAAACTGTAAACTACTGTCATTGTCGTTATTACGGTTCATAATCATATCCCAATGCGCGGTTGCCGTTGTGCTAAAGCCTCATCAAATACTTGACAAAATTATTCTATAATTTTTGTATACATATTTATATGACAGCACGATAATAAAATTATCTACTTTCAGAGATTGACACACCTATTTCATTAGAAACAATATAAAAAATAGGCATAAGACAAAAGATTTCCTCAAATTTTCCGTAAAATGTAAATAAAAAAAAAGATAAAGCAATATTTAAAGATACTTAACTTGCCAAAATTGTGTATATTTCCGACATCAGTTTTTACAAAAAGTTTAAAGGATAGGATCGATGGATGGATAGGAACAGTTACGTTTATTTTCGGAAACAAAGTATCACGTTTCACACGTTAAATTATTTTGATGATGTTTCTCGGAAAGAAGCTAAAATCAAAATAAATGTAATATGTTATGTTAAAATGTTTACAGAGGGTCAGGGTAACACTGGCTATAATGTTTCACATTACCTATGACTCCGTACATTCGCATATAATTTATGTGCCTGCGACTTAAGCCATCATCTCTGTATTTAAAAATAAATTATGGAGGAACGTCTTCATAAATTTGCCTTGTAACAAATAACATATGGGCTCGACTTAGCCGTTATACCGAACGCTTTAATCGGTAATTTTTATACCAAATGATAACTTTAAATCCTACCTGCAATTATAATGTATTTATAATTTTTCACTTTCCCGTTCGATCCTTTCTCCTGATGTGTTAATTAGAGGTAAACGATGAAGAATGTCTATGCGGTGTCATTATGTAATTTAGGTGTAGATTCATCTTCGGCTTATTGCCTATTACGAGAAAAGCGCGAAACGGTACTTCTACATGATGGACTTCTCAAATGAGGCAATGAATGAGAAGTAATATTGTAGATGGCTTATATTTCCAGTTGCGTGGTCTATTTAACATTAATTTCGAGCTACATTCGTTTCGGAGATAATGAGTTTAAGATGCAGAGGAAATGTTTCCGTTACATATAATTTAATTAATTTCATTCATAAGGCGGGCGTTGAATAGCGAACAGAAACATATTATGCGAGGTGGACCAGGGTTTTATCTTGGTGAATAATTTTAATGCAATGTTTCATTCCTTTCAACTGTTTTGGAGAGCCACGTTGCCAAATATCTGCTTCAGTTTACTTTTAGTCATAAATATAAATTACAATTAATAATTATGATATTAATGTTACAAAAATATTAATGTACAAGGTAAGTCTTTCAAAATTAACACCCCCTTCATTACCTATTAACATTACCTATCTTCTGTTGATAATGTGATCTGAAAATAATGTTTTTATTAAATATTTGATATAATAAATGGCATTTATTTTATTAATTAAGTAGCAAATTTATTTCACAATCTTCTCATGTTTACACAA
>CAXKVY010002112.1:0-22130 GCA_964058915.1 Tetropium fuscum
ACCCCGAGCAATATAACAATATGAGGTGAAAAATTGCACTTTTGATATAAAACTTCAATACTTCGCGCTCTACGGGGCTCCTGGATGGTTCAGTATGAATACCGCCAGGATCCGCCAGGCGGCAGGCGGTAGCAGCACGGGCTAGCTTCAAGCACGGGCTGAAATTTCTTATGGAACTTGTTGGGGACGAGTTGTGAGACAAGGGTGGAAATTTTGTAGTTCGACTACATCACATAAGAGGCGCTGGTGTGTTCTCCTCCACAGAGCAGTGGATAGACAGAGTACCGCATTCGTGTGAACCGATAAATGCCGACACGGCGGCCTTATTTATTTCATAATACTCCATAATTAACGCCATAATAACTTACGGAAATAGGCTCAGATAAATAGTATTTGAAAACAATGGCTCAAAGAGAAAGAGATTTTCAAATGGAAAATATTGTAGAGTAATACGTTTAAGCTTTGCGATGAAGTAAAAATGGCGGAGAGACGCAACTAGGCCGTAGGTACTCCATTGCTCTGCTCTGCTTCTGCACAGAGCAGTGGATAGACAGAGTACCGCATTCGTTTGAACTGACAAATGCCAACATGGCAGCCATATTTCCTCCATAATACTCCATAATTAACGCCATAAGAAGTTATGCTCAGATAAATTGAGATATATTCACATGGTAAATACTGTAGAGTAATACATGTTTAGCCATATGTCTTGTAATACATGTTTAGTAATACAAGATTACCCTCGAGTATGCGATAGAGTAAAAATGGCGGCTAGTTATTTATTTTTCTCGTTGTTTTTTATTTTTTTCAATTTTCAGTGTACTCCCTCCTCTTAATATAAATAGCATTTTTAAGGTAGGTTAGGTTCGGAAAATTTATCTTACTCACGCCGGTTTGTTTACATAGAAAATTTTTGCCGGTTTGTTTACATAGAAGTTTCTACGGGTTGTTTAAATTAATAAGTTACATTGTTTTAAGCTCTTGAGGGACATACTCAATTTCCCAAAATTAGAGAACAGCATGTATATTTCATCATTGTACCTACTAAATATTGTTATACGTAGGTACAGTGCCGTTCAATTGAAAGTAAACGACTCTTATGAGAAATTTTGGAAATTTTCCCATTGTGAAGCAGGCTTTTGTAAACAGATCACATTCAAAATTATTTTAGGTTGAAGTATCTGTCAGTTATAGGGTCTATTTCTCTTAGACAATATTAGTGTCCTGGTGTAATCCTCGCCAATATTTTCCCAGGCATTTTCAATCGCCAACCACAGTTCTTCTACGTTCGCTGGTCGGAAATTTCTGCTATACATGTCTTTTTCCATTTGTGCCCATACATTTTCTATCGGATTTAAATCCGGCGACTTAGAGGGCCAAGGCAGAGTGTTAATATGGTTTGTATTCAGCCATTCAGTAACAACTCGTGATTTGTGAATAGAGGAATTATCCTGAAATATAAATTTAATTGAAATATGGAAAAAGGAAAGAGGAAATAAAAATATTTTCCTGCTAGAAAGTGAAGTTCTCGGGATATAAAATGGAAACGGAAGGTAACATAACTTATTTCAAAATGCGAGCGTAGCTTTGACCAGTAAGATGCTCTCTGATTCTCCAAGTAACACCTGCTCCTTGGCAACATATCCATGCCCACACGTTGATAGAGATGCGACCACTACGAGCTGTAGGATTTATATAGCGCTCTTCATATCAGCAATTTCTTGGGCAATTGTCCCAAAAGTCCTGTGGCACACCGACAAATTGGTTGGCAAAGTTTAACCTCTGCTCCTTACGCCGTGGCAACAGAGCAACTTTATTTGCAGCCGAAAAATTCTTTAGCTCAGATGCTCTGATACGTCGTCTTGCGGTTTCCACCGAAGCAGGAAAATTTGTTAAGAAGCAGGCAGTCACTGCTGTATCAAAAAGATTCTGTCGGAGGTGGTCAAGGACGAGTTCGTCTTCCTCCATAGTACCGAATTTCTGACGGCCCCCTCTATGGACGTACTCAACAGTTCCTTCTGCATTCCATTTTTGCTTAATTTTGTAAATGCAACCTTTACTCACAATCAAAGTATCTGCAACTGCTTGCATTGACCATCCGTTCTGCAGTAACATCACAGCTCTCATTTTTTGAGGCTCAGTTAAACGCGGCATAATAATAATAATAATAATAATTATAAGGAAAACTTCAAAATATAGAATAATTATTAGTAAACTGACAAATAAAATTGACAATCAAGTTTTGATTACATGAAAACCTGTTTCACATTAATTTAAAAAATCGTTTACTTTCAATTGAACGGCACTGTACCTATTTCTTTATTTGTTAGTTATGTTAATAAACATTTATTGAAAAGGCTCTGATTTTTATTTAGATTATTATTCCGAATGAGAAATAATTCCGGTAAATTAGTCGACAAATGAGAAATTTTTATTTTATTTCCTATTTGCGTATTAATTTAAGTAAAGGATTAAAGGTGTATTTTTTGTCTGGCAATTTTGCATCTACTCAGGTACGCTACGCTTCGCCTCGCAAAATGTAAAATTGAGTCCGGAAGAGACTTATTTTAGGGACTTGAATGAGGCCGTAAAAGAATTATTTTTGGGAGCGTATACAAAAAATAATAATATATTACCTTTCTCTTTAATTATAAATATTATTGGGCAAATAGTAGACAATTATTTTAATAAAAAAATGTACACATTTTTGATGTTTATTTACAAGATTATATATATATATATATATATATATATATATATATATATATATATATATATATATATATATATATATATATATATATATATATATATATATATATATATATATATATATATATATACCAGAATATCTACATATATAAGTAGGTAACAAAAAATAATACTTATTCAGTCGAAACTTAACCTATTGCATACAAAACATCTCTCTATCATTCAAGCATTATTAATATTTTTTGTACTTATATTAAACGTTACATTAAAGCTTGAATTTGAGCATCGTTTACTAAAACAAATCACAGGGCAATATATTATTCACCAGGGTCTCCACATATCACTATTACTTTCAAAGTTGTTGTCTTTGGACCCTGAAGGTTGATCTCTGTTGCGCCCCTCATTCTTTTGAGTATTTTCTACCCCGGGCACCATTCTAGGAAAGTCCATTGGTTTGTGTGAACTTGAACAAGGCCGATCGTCCCTCATACCACGTCCCTCGTCTCTTAGACTAGAACTGAAGGTAATAGTCTGAGTTTTAATAATCTTAGCGGGTTGGCTAATCACAAAATCATGCGGAGCAGTAGTTAGAAGACCTTGATTATGCGTTTCATGAAATTTTCTCTTTACGCCTTGTATCATATTTTCTTCATAACTAGCAGAATCTTCTTTCATTTGTGCCTGCTTGTATCGCTCAGACTGATTGGTGATTATACAAAGCGGTTCTCCGAGTTTCTTAGGAGAATCGTTCCTCTTTTCCTTGTCCGAGTATTTATGAATAGGAAACTTTAAAGTTTTTACTTCCATCGGCTGGGGAAAATATTTCTCCGATGCTACTGTAGAAGATATTTGCGGAACCTGATGGTCCTCAGTACAATTCCTCTGCACACTTGGTACAACTGGTCTGAAACCATGGGGAGAGGCGCTCCTTATTCTGACATCATCTTGATTTACAGGACTCATGG
This sequence comes from Tetropium fuscum, assembly GCA_964058915.1. NCBI lineage: Eukaryota > Metazoa > Arthropoda > Insecta > Coleoptera > Cerambycidae > Tetropium > Tetropium fuscum. The sequence continues at coordinate 3,678 of CAXKVY010002112.1, forward strand.
GCGGACTAAGGGGCTTGGATATCAAATTTTCAGCAATTACGGATTGTGGGATAACTGTAGCGAAAGCACTGGATCTTTGCTGATTTTGAGTAACGGAAGGGGGAAAGTATGGCAAATTACTTGAATTAGGTACTAGTAAGGCTAGCTCACCACTGGGTAATCGACTTGGGATAAGCTGAATGCCTTGGGGAATCTGTATTCTGGGATTATTGTTCTGATCTCCAGCAGTACTGGAGGGCTCTATTTGATTGGTTGGTGCGAAAACGCTTGCTCCAGATAGAATGGGAAGATTACTAAAACCAGGAAAGTTGAACTGGGCCACTTGTTCTATACCGCCAATGCATTTTTGTAAATGTGAAGATACTCGTTGCTTCATGATGGTATCCACTCCGTCTGCTTGACTGATGTATCTGTCTATTTCAGTGGCGCATTCGTTGAATCCGGTCTTGAATTTTCGTAGCACTGATGGATCCGTGGCCATGGCTAGAGCTAGTTGCTGACGTTGCACGTTTTGGAGATGTTTCACTGCCATTTCCAGAATGTCTGCTTTCTCCAACTTGGAGTGGCGGGATGGCTACAAAGAAAGAAATGTATAGGAAAATATCTTGTTAAAAACTTAATGGGGTCTATAATTAAATGTTTATGTTCCCCAACATGACTTTTTTCTTTACGAAGAAACACGAAAATTAGGATTATAATATATTGCACTTAAATTGATGACATATCTTGGTTATTTATCTATTACCCAATGGATTATAAAACAAAATTTAACAAAGTGATAAAATAATGTAGGTACTAATTTAATTAAATAATAATAATAGTAAAATTATTAGTAGTGCCATTAAACTAATGTATGTTATAGCACTTAAAGAAATGTAGAGGGTGTCCACGAATAAACCCTAAAAAATAAAGGGGCTGATTATACATAAGAAAACAGAAAAATTAAAAAAAGAAAAAAGAAAACAGAAATAATTTTCACATAAACATAGGTACGGAAATGCTTTGTTATAGATGGAGATGCAGGAGGTTGAAATAGAAATTTTATTTTCGACTTGTTAAATCATGTAAAAAAAATATTTTCACACAAAATTGGATAACCGAGGGCTTCTGGGAGATAAATCATAATTTAGTATATACCTATTAGTTTCTATGTAGCGGTTAGAGGGCGCTACGTACGGTATTATATACCCTTTATTTGTATGTATGCCTGCGAATAATGAGTGTACAACTTTTGTCTATTGGATAAAATTATTTATTGTTTGATTTTAAAGCATTTGGAAAATTTGTCATATTTTGTTTATCGCACACGCAAAAACCAATGAAATTCATTCGTTTGCAATTCCTTCGTTTTTGAGAATTCATTCGAAATTTCGAAAAAATAATATTTAATTCATCCCTATATAAGATCAAACTAAATAATTTTTCTTCCACCAAAACATACAATTTTCTGTATCACTCTCTCTTTAAATGCTTATAACTTTCGTTCGTTTCGTTCAATATGTTTAGCATATAGATAGGAAAAGTAGTTGTTTTAATAGATTTGACGAGATTGTGCAAGTTTTACATCTTCTAAATAAATGTATGCCTATTATTTTTATATATCAATATGTTCAAATAGAACAAGTAGGTATGAATAATGTCGATGTCATAAATATGACACTGTAAGAATAGAAGGTGCATATTACTAATAGTAAATTAAAAACTTTTTGAAATAAAAAAAAAATATTCTGAAGAACATCACAAAAGGCGAAAGAATCTAAATGTACGTTTTCACTTAATTTGTCTTAATAATCTATTGCTAATTGCTACTAACCCAAGATTACTTCTGATATGATAAATATAAATAGCATAAATAGAACTTAAAATCTGTCTTCTTATTTCTTTGCTTTATCTATTTATTTTTATATGGTTTATCGTGGGATGAGCAAAAAACGACTAATTATAAAATGTTAAAATGTTTCGGTCTATTTTTGGGCCATTTTCAAAAATGATTTTATTTTATGACATAATTGACAATTTTATAACATTTTTTGTATATGTCAATATGCTCAAATAGAACAAGTATAAGTAGCAGACTAGACAGATATTTTATTATTCTTCTCTTTGCCTATGTCAAGAATTATGTCCTAAAATAAAAAAAAAATACTATTTATATATTTTAGAACATTCGAAAACTGTTTAACATATATGAATAATTTAGTAATTCATAAAAAAAAATATTTCAGTTTCATTCTTATATGGAGCGTGGGGTACTTTATCCTCTTCAGGTTGTGGCGCGTAATCGCAATCCATTCCACTGCAATTAATGCATGCAGGTGAGCAATGCAGACCACTTTTCTGCATCCAAACTCTGCACCGCAACCAGTTTTGGAGGAGCAAAATATAATTTTTAAGATGTTATTTGGTGCTGCTGGTTGTGTAATTTTTATTGATTTTTTTCTTCTCTTCCAACCCGGAAAATATTTTAGAATTATATTTCCATTGCTGAACTTGAAGATAAACTCCTTTGATGTGCTGCTTCGCTGCATCTTCTGTTGGAGGTAATGAACTAAGTCGTACTCTTTTATCTTGTGACATTAGTGTTATAAAACGTTTATATCTTAATTTATTTAAACTTTTTAGCACCATACAGTATAATAAAACAGTGAAAACGTGCGTTGTAAAGCTCTTCTTCACTTATATTTTCGAACATAAAAGTTTCAGCTGCTGGTAATAATAGTTATCAGAATTATAAGATTATAAACATTTTTTTCCCTTGATTTCCGTTTTTTTCCTTGATTATAAAAAGCTGATGTATCGCATTCTATGAAGGCATGGAGAAAGACAAAATATGTCCTTTTTTATATTTGGCAACTGCTTTAATATTTTTTTCGTTGAATAAACTCGCTGCAAGACATTATTTCTTGGCGGTTTCAAAAAGGGATAAATCTATTTCATCTGGCGATAAAGCCAGCAATAGCACTAACACATCAATGTTCTCTGCTACAACATATACATGAGAGAAGAGACAATGTAGAGCAGATTATAGAATTAAGAGATCAGCATCAATTTCTGCTTGACAGCACAACATTATTTTCAATAAATTTTTCGCAAAGATTAATAAATCTATTTTTATTACAGCTGTTCGCTAAGCACTTTTCCTTAGTGGTCTTAAAGGCATGTCTTCATTAAATAAATAATTAATAGAAATATTACCTATGTATCTACGATTTCTTTCAGAAGCTTTACGTCCATCATTACTGTACCCATCAAATACAACTTTAACATTAGAGCCATCATAGCTATTAAGAAGATATTTTATGTATTGTTTGCAAATGTAGGAAACATTTTGATTTTGTTCCCATTTTAATCTGTGAAGCAACCACCATCAATGAATTTACTAATATCGTCAACATCTTCACATTGTCCAGAAATATCATATTACGATGATTTCTTTGATTATCTCATTCCATAATTATAAAAAAGACAAAGAGATTATCAAAATAACTATATTATAAATTATTGGGAAATATTAAAACGGAATTTTTGGTGCCTATATAAAAATATAATAATGGCTCATATCGAGGCGCGTCTATGTTTTACGCATTTGGGTTTATAGACTGTTAAAAAAATTGTTGTTTGTACGACAACAGTTTTAAATCATTGTAGGTATTATAAATTACCGAGAAATATCAAAACATAATATGTTGCTGAATTTAGTAAAACATAATCATGGATTATATATTTTGGGCTTTGTAAATTATCGCAAATATCAAAATTTATTGCTGCGTTTAGTAAAACAATAATAGATTCAATCGATGCGCGACTCGAGATAATCCATTATTATATTTTGCTACAGACAGCAACAAATTATGTTTTAATATTGTCCTATATATTATAATACCTACAGTAATTTAAACTATAATCGTACAAGGAACAATTTTTTAAGCAGTGTGTAAGTCGAAAATGCATCAACTAATGCAGCATCAAATTATATTTCGATAATTTATATACCCCCATCCAGTTAATTTTTAAATTCCTGATAAACGGTTAGAGCGACAGAATCAAAGATATGGCAACAAATTAGCCAATATCTAATTTGCACAAAACTCTGACAACATTTTTTTTCGCTGGTGGCTTAATAGACGTTGAGTACTTGTACTGAGAAAAAAGCAAGGTGGCTATATGACATGCAGCTGACGCGTACCAACTGATGATATTGACGTTTTAAAAGAGAAACACTTTTTCATGAAATTTTCCCCAAAACGCAATAGGAACTGAAAAACAACTTATTCAAGACAAAAAATAATAAATGGTCGTGGACAAATCTTAGAAACCACCTTGTAATTAATTACCATTATTAACTCGATGGGCGGAGATTTGCGCATTAATTGCTAGTCGAATATTATAGTATTATTAAATACTTTTCTATCATTTAATTAAATTAAATACTAGATATATCCACTGTACAGTCGTGGGCAAAAAAATGACGTCTTAGAACGTATTTTTGATAAAATCTAGTTGTGTACAGTGGCGGCCACCAAAATGTGAAAGGCAAAATTGTATAGACTTTACATCATAGCCACCGTAAATGTCAAATATATATGTCAGTAATAACAAATTTAAAAACGTCACTCAAAATATGCCGAGGAGAATAGACTAATCCAATATTGGTAGTAAACAATGTATAATTCTCGTCGAATCTTGAATTCCTGGGTGGATAAACAACGAGTCTTCCACTATTAGAATCTTGCAATTTCTTCCCATCTGAGAACAAACACTACGTTGTTCCAAAATGCATTACCTTGATACAATAATTGATTTGCAAACTGAAGTCGCGTTTGTTTATGATCGTCAGTTAGGAATACTTTGTGAGCAGTTAGGCTTCTTGCTGTTCTGACAGACACGGGAAATAATGTTTCTTCTCGAGCTTTCACAGCAGGTTCGAAAGGATTCTGATGGATGAATTAAACCAGAGTCCTCATTCTCAGTCCTTACCTACACCTTGCCTATTAGGCCGTTTTTGTCGCTGTTACTCTTACCAAGGTTTTTTAATATAAAATATACAACTTTTGCTAACGTTAATGTTTTGTTGCGTTAATTTTTAAGTATAGAAGTTTCCTTCACTTTTGTTTAATTAACCTTTTTAAGAATTATACTGCGTATATAGGGAAAATTACAGAAGCAGTAATATTACTATCAACCTCATACCTTTTGCCTTTCCACTTATCATTGTAATAGAAAATACTAAAGTAATATAATCACATTATAATATATAATTAGTAAGTAATATATATTCGTTCACATTTGGGTGGCCACAACTGTACATCTAACTTTAATTTTGGTGACATTGTCTGTTAGTTGTAAAATATTCAAATAGAAGATTAGAAAAAACGTCCTATTTTTTTTGCACACAACAGTATCTACCAATATATATACAAAGATGAAGTTTCAAAGATGAAGATGATTTTTTATATAAAAAAATATGGCTAATATATACCTAACTGAAATAACTAATCTCTATAAATCAGTCAGAGATTAGTTATTAAAGCATCAATATTTTCCAATTTCTTGTAGGCACACCAAAACTAAATGAACAGAATTTTTTTTATAAATAGGTACATTGTAAATTAGAAACCAACCAATATTAATTCGAAAATCAAGAAAAAAAGCCACTAAGTGAGCTGGACATTCTCTGCTGAACGCAGTTACAACACACGAAAATATTGTTGATATCAGTACTAGTCCAATATATTAGCTAAGAATATCACGTCCAGCATCCATTCAATGTCATTTATTCATTGTACGATGAAAGAAAATATACAAAACCGCTTACGTCTTTGTTCATAGCCTCTAATATTAGGGTCTTAATTTCATTCAGGCAGTGATTAATCCTTGCTCTTCGTCGTTTTTCCATAATAGGTTTATGGGTCTTCCTTAATTCCGCCTTCGACATATTGGACTGCGGTACCCGGGACGGATTATAGTCAAACTCGTCTTCACTAATGGGCATATTAAACAGGCGATCGGATTTCAGGAGGACTCCAATTGGACTTGGATACCTGAAACGCAATAAGTAAATAAGCAACGCATAAGCAATTATATGGAAGCTGCGCTGTCTATTATCGACAAATTACATAGTCTTGGTAATGTTTATTGCTATTTTTGGGCAGTATATTTTGTTGAAACAATAGGTTATTATTATAATAATTATTTTAATGTATCCCATATGAAATTCACTAGCTGATTCACTGGCGTTGAATTTTGTTGCCTTTTATCTTAGGTGTTTCTCGTCAAAAATAGTTCCAATGAAAAATATCAAGCAAATACACTTTACTTCACTGGGTTATATGTACAATTAAAATCCGTAAATTTATCATTATTAGAATTATTGCACTAATGAAACCAAAAAAATATGTAGGTAGGTATAATTATTAATTTACCTAGATATGCTGCAGATATTTTTAAATGTATTATGTCATTTACGACTTCCATATCAAATAATACTTCTATACCATTTGATAATACGGCAATAATAATCACATGCACTAACACACATCACTTTAACTCTAGGTATATCTACTCGCCTTAATCGTATTCTCTCGTTTCAATGAAAATGTAGACTTAGGATGAAACTATACCTATTATCCAATAAGGCACTAGCAACACTCACAAATAACTTAACTGATACAGTCTATATTAACTTCATATTTCCACAATAACTCATCGAGGTTACAAATTCTAATACTACTGATATTTTTTTCACTGGCACTGTCGTGGGCCAGTTGACAACCACCGAATGATTAGTGTTTTTAAAAACCAGGAGTATACATTCCGATGGATCGTGGGAATTTCAGGCTGCATCCCCACTCCTGGCAAAGCGCCGCATGGTCAGGGTGTCCTTTTCTGGCCACAGTAGGGTAAGCCGCGCCATGTGAAAAATCTTTGGACGCATTCTACGTTCCCACGGACTAAAGTTGAGTTGAGCCGAGCTGGTGTGTATTATAGTGAGACATGGGAAATAACTGTTAATATCTTCAGGTTATATATAGGACATGGGCGTCCAAGGGTTCGCGAACTGGAGAACCCTGACACACTTACGGAGCACGGTGTATTTGAGTTATTTCGCCGGTTAAATTTTGGAAAAAATGTTTACAGTTTGTTTACAATTTAGTTATTGTTTTAATATCAGGATATTCTAGCCTTTTTCGTATACCTAAACAAATAATAATTCATGGATATGTGAGAATTATTTTTACACCCTTCACTCGAGTCTGTCCCCTCCCTAGACAGACAGCTTCAATGTTGATAACATTATCAAAAGTATTACCTCTATTTTATAAATCGTATTCACTATATTAGTTGTATTGGTGATATGGATAGACTTACTATTTTGTTACTATGCTGGGTGACATAAAAAATAGCGACTGACAGTTTCTTCTACAGTTTTCCATATAATTATAATTGGGCATCGATTGTAATTTTGGAAAATTATTATAAGAAAATTAATTCCAGTATCAGAGTTACTGACATTAACTTTCTTATTTTCCGGTGACCTGTGACCTGTATATTCTGCGATCTCCGACTTGTGTAAGCATTTGTATGCCTTAAAACAAATGACAACATTATTATTTAACAACATTATTCGATAGATAATATTTTAATTTGTTTCTGCCTTACCTTAAATATTACATTATTGCCTTATATAATATATAAGGTAATAATATAATATTTAAATACTACCCAAATAAACCGTAAATATTACATTATTGTCTTATTTAATATATAAGGCAATAATGTAATATTTAAGGTAAATTCGGATACAAGAAATTTAATCAACATTGGATACCAAGAGGGGTGTATTTGCACCCCAGTGTAATTAAATGCTGTAAATAAATTAAAAAATTGTTTATTATTTTATTTTGCGATATTTATTTAAAAAAAAATACAAATTAAATATTCGTACCTACAAATTTATGGACATTTTTGGCAATTTTTTTTTGTTAAATGGACGGTACAAGCAAATTCTTTACAGTGATCACAAAATTCCAAAATTGGCGACACTTTCTGTGCTTCTTTCTTGGACATATATATGGTATCTACCTTGTGTTTTATTTTTTGGTGCTGGATTTTGCGGTTCAGCGGACCTTTCATGTAAGATTATATCAATGTACCTTACCCGAGTATGGAGACCCATTGGGTTTCTCGCCTTTGTAGTACATAAATCGTGCACCAAATTTAAACAAATCTCAAAAAAATTATTTCTTCTTGAATTTTTGTATCCTTGTTGCTAATCTGGGTGCTTTTCCTTCCATCATAAACTTGATGGCTGGCTAAATCAAGTACATGTCCAAATAGTAACATTGGTGAAGGATTGATTTGTCGCTTGACAATGTATTGTTTGACTAGCTTCTCAGTGGTGTCAGCTGCACCTTTGGTTGAGTTGTAGTGAAGGATACTATCTGTTTTACATTTGTGCCAAGCAGGAAGCAAGAAAATTGACGCAAAAAACAAGCAAAAAAATCGACGCAAAAAAAACAAGCAAAAAAATTTTCGCCAAGGAACATGTTATTTTGTAACGTCGGCTGCCAAGGGGAGTGCATATTCAGTAAACACAATAATTGTTATTATTATAATTTTGATATCAATATATTAAGAAAATATTCCGACATAGGTACACAATTGTTTCATTCTTTCGACAAAATTTAAAAAAATGCTTCGAAGAAGTTATTTGATAAATTGTGGGGCTGGGATGAATTTGCACCCCCCCCCCCCCACACTTGCTAGTAAGAAGGTTACAAAGGTGTAAATAGTTGTTAAGGTGGATCGTAACCGTAAAAAATTATTTTTAAAAATGGTGATCCAATTTCTGTTTATATAATATTCAATTAATCCATTTACCAATTAAATTCTGATGAATTCATCTTAAATATTACGTTATTGTCTTATATATTATATAAGATGATAATGTAATGTTTAAGATAAGGCAGAAACAAATTAAATTATTGTCTATCGAAGTAGGTTTAGCGTTTCATTAGACGAATATCAACTAAATATTTTTATTAATTTATTTAATATGAGAAATGTATATTTAAGATGAAAAATGAAATATTTCACTAGGTAAATAATTTGAAAACAAATTTAAAACTCAAACTCATATAAGAATTTAGTTGTGCAAATTCCAGTGCTTTTAAATTTTTCACTGTATTTCATAGCTTACTGTGAAAATTTCTTACCTAAATAATTTTGTACGTTTCTACAAAAAAATTTCTGATGCCATTTTTCACCAAATACGAAATTTAAAAAAAAATCAGATACAGTAAAACACGCAATTCAATGAAACGCATAATTATTTAAGAATATGTAGCTGCAACATAAATTCTTTAAACCAGAAAAACGCTATAAAAAATGATAAGTCTAAACACGTTAAAAAACTTTTACGTATCATTAGACATTTTGTCAGATATTATTTTGATGAAATTTAAAGCCTATCTTAACTTTACGTTCATTTGTTTGCGAATTACACTACATATAATAGAAATAAGAAGTGATTTCTTTGATATTTGATGATGTCAAAATGAAGCAATCGATAGTCAGTTTTCAAAATCCAAAATTTTATTGCAAAACTGCAGAAAAAAAATTGGTTTCAAATCGACATCAGGAACTAGGAATTACGCATTATCGTCAATAGTGATCCTAAGGTTATCAATTTGTTTCTGAGTATTTATATTTTGTCAGATCTAAAGTAGATCAGATCTAAAGTGATAAAATATATTGTATAATGATTTTCAAACATTAAAATATAATAATTAAAATTTTAATTAATTACATTGAAATTTAAATTAAAATATAATAATTATACACAAAATATGTTTTAAGGTACTGTTTATAAGATTATAAGTGATGTATCATCTGCACAGAGCGTATAGTGTGTTTGGAGAAAAGTTTATGGCAATAATATATAAAGGGTCCGCCAATAGGGACGCTCGATCTTTGACAGCTCATGGCGGCCATGTTGTTTGTGGTAGAGTTGGCAAACGTAGTTGTTATTATTCAGTGTATCTTCACAAATCACCATGAACCAATTCAGCCGCGAGCAACATGTGCAAATCGTTAAAACTTATTACGAAAATCATTCATCGGTTCGAGCAACGTTCCGCGCGCTCCGCCAATTTTACGGTGCAATTGATCGTCCTGCTGAGTCGACTATCCGTCGTTTGATTAACAAATTCGAGGCAACCGGTTCGGTGAACAATCAGCCAACACCGACGCGTCGTCGAAACGTCCGATCTGCCCAGAATGTCGCCGCTGTGCGCGATAGTGTGCGTGAAAATCCGCGACAGTCAATTTCACGTCGCGCACAGGAACTCCGCCTTTCGGAAACATCACTTCGCCGAATCTTGCATCTGGATTTGGGCATGCATCCGTACAAGATCCAGCTGACACAAAAGCTCAAAATAAACGACCATAGACAGCGCCGTATCTTCGCTGATTGGGCTTTAAAGCAGGAAGTCGACCCCGATTTTGGTCGCAAAATCATCTTTAGCGATGAGGCACATTTTTGGTTAAATGGGAATGTCAACAAGCAGAATTGCCGTTATTGGGCAGAGAACAATCCACAGGAGGTCCACCAGGTCGCAATGCACCCAGCAAAGGTAACTGTTTGGTGTGGATTTTGGGCCGGAGGCATCATCGGGCCGTATTTCTTCGAGAACGACGATGGTGTGTCCATCACGGTAAACGGCGAACAATACAGATCCATGATAACGAACTTTTTCTGGCATGAAATCGACAATATGGATGTCGAGGATATGTGGTTTCAGCAGGACGGCGCTACGAGCCACACAGCGCGCGCCACAATGGATCTTCTGCACGAGCGCTTCGGAGGAATGGTTATCTCGCGTGGAGGCGACATCAACTGGCCACCGAGATCGTGCGATTTAACCCCACTAGACTATTTCTTGTGGGGTTTTCTTAAATCACAGGTCTACGCAAACCAACCACAAAACACTGATGCCCTCAAAGTCAACATACGCCACGCCATCGATGAAATACAGCCCGATTTGTGCGCCAGAGTCATTGAAAATTGGACTTCTCGTATGCGCGCCACCCAGCGAAGCCGAGGTGGACATTTGACCGATATTATTTTCCATACATAATGCCTTCGAATACTCTTTCAAACAAAAAATAAATTTCATTTATACCTCTCACACAACTTGCTTTATTTCATTTTAAAGATCGAGCGCGCTTATTGGCGGACCCTTTAGAAGAAAGAGGGCAAGGTTCACAACAGAGCCCTGAGTTCAAATCAACTAAATCTGAGTCGAGTGATTTATGATCACATACTTTTTGCGTTGAAGACGCAAGAAAGATACCACCCATTTACGAGTCATAGAGCTTAGCAGCTACAATGTCATGTACGACACAGTCGAACGCCCTGCTGAAGTCACAAAACACCCCAACAGGCCACTCGCCTATATCGCTGAACTTGATGAGTTCATCAACAAAACTGTGGGTGGCGGTAGAAGTAGATTTGTTACAACAAAATCCGTGCTGTTTTCTACCAGAATATTCTATTTACTGGTGAAAATCAACAATGTGGTGAAGAAGGCATATTTAAATATCTTTGATAATCTACTAGAAATAGTGATTAGGACATAACATAAGATTAGGATCATGATTCTTAAATACTGGAATAATATATCCAGTCTTTAGGAGAGAAGAAAAGGTAACCTCTGAGAATTAGAGGTTAATAATCAGTTTTAATTTTTTTTAATGATAAATAAGGGAATATCTTGTCCCGCAAATTTATTAACCTGCGAGTTAGTAAATTATATAACTCGCCGGGTAAAAATAACGTATCCGAATAATATTTAATATATTTTTCCATGCACACCTGATATGTAGCTGAGATTTGGTCTCTCACTTTCAGTGGTGCATCCTTAAAAGTAACGTCTTCATCATTATTTCGACTAGTAAAGTTATTATTACTGAGTTTACGTTGTCCAGTTAACTCGGCTAAAATATTCCAGGATATTTTCTTGCGATTATCTGACAAATCAATATTTTTTTGGAAATATTCCTACTTTTCTTGATTATTAAAATAAAGTGTTCTTGCTTAGCAAATTTGTATCCAGAAGACAAGCACGGGTATGCGATTTTAAGACATACAACTAACTCTACTGGATAAGTTTCTACTGGATCTTACTACCTCTTCATCGATCCAGCTTTTCTTGGAACTTTGAATTCTACATTGCTTCAGAGGAAAGTAGTAGTCAAAAACTATCTTAAATAAAATAAGTTATAAAATATTGAAAGGCTTATCCATCGGTATATTAGTAGTCGAATAAAAGGTGCTCTAGAAAATTGTATCAAACACCTTCACTAAATATGCGCTTGGATTTAGTTAAATTGTCCTGCCAGAACTACTCTGCCAACATAACTCGAAAAAGATTTATGTGTGATAAGACATTGCATTGGCAAAAACACCAGCTATTTATCATATTTAATCATTTATAACATTTATAAAATTCACAAAGATATTATCAACAGTTGAGAGAGCATTATTTGTTGCCATATTGAAGCCAGAAAACATTTTATCAAGAACCCTATTTTATTCCCTGCTATAGTTAAAGGCATCGCAATAAAAATCCCCACAGACAATCAGTTTCAATCAAATTTGTAAAGGCTATTATAAACTTAATGATGTCTTACATTAGGTTTCTCGTAAAAATATTCAAATCTCCAGATGGTGACCGGTAACCGGTATTATTAAATAATAGATATTATTGTTGTTCCACATAATACCGCAAACCTCCACATGCTTTTCTATATAAAAATTAAGTTTTAAACATTCAGCCATTACACTTGGCTTGGCCAACAGCACCCTTTTCAGATACGGTCTACAGTAATTACTACAGAGAACATAATTATTTATGTGTACAAACTCAATATTATCACTACTTTTATTAAGCTCAGTAAAACAGAAAATTTACATTACAGTAGTTGTCTATATCAATTTGTATTTCGCTAATTTTGTCAAAACTAATATCAATATAGACCGAAAAGTAGTGACTAGGCATAGGCATTCTGCGTAAAATCACATCTGAAAATCTGTCACTACCTCCCGGTATAATATATGTAAAACGTATGAATAAAATATTTAGATTCATTATTTGGGTAGGTGGTGCTTCATCGGTATTTTGAAAAATCATTGAGTGAGCCATATTTCCATAGCTTAGGGATCAATGCATAAGGGATCAGAAAATATATTTAGTTATTAAAATATAATGCATTTTAACAATGTTTCATACAACATCAGTACTTGTTATCTACTATTTAAGGTTTCCTTGATTCAGTAGTTAGAAGCAATGAGGATTTTATCCACGCCACAAAATTAAAACAGAACAAAATGGAATTAGTTTCACATGATTTGTCATATAGAAGATAAGATATGGATAAGGTTAGATATAATCTTCTTAAACCAAACCGGGTTAACTATGGGATGTTTCATAACTACTGAATCTAAAGATAAATATCTATTCAACGCAAGAATTAGATACATTAAAAACAATGACAAAATTAATTAATTTTAAGAATCATAGAACGAATTTAATTTCCAGAGGTCCGTCACGTTCTCAAAGAATATAATGTACCATTAAATACCTAAAGGAACTATTATGTATTGGAAAGTTCAGTTCAAAGAAAGTTCAGTTTTGAACGAGTGGCTGAATAAATATCTGAAATAGTAGAAATTATATCTTTTATGTGATACTATTTTAGTTCCGTAAACTTAGCAGGAATACATCTGAAAATATCCTGGATCAATTTTTCCCTTCAGTTCAGGCTTATCTAATAGTGTACAAATATAAATAATAATAATATGGGAACATTATTATAGATTACATAATGTATCTTTTGCACTTATATTAAGATAAAACTTGTTTTATCATCATTGTTCTTTATTAAATCGTAACCTTCAGCTCTTGTATGGTGTACTGACTGGTGGTGGGCATCCAAATTTCCAAATAATCGAAAAATATATTATTTGAACAAATTCTTATTCCCTTTTGTACGCCCTTGCCTTTCATCCTCAAAGTCGTGTGGCGGAGAACGGATGTGGATTTTGCTTTTACGGTTTTTAAGTGGACTGACGGGAGATGCAGAGAGTCTTGAGGATAAGGGGGTGTATGTTTGTCAAGCGATTATAGGCGGATTGTTAACCAATTTCTTTTATGGGGTTTTATGAATAGTGAATAAGACCTGAAAGATAAAATTGTTTTATATAGTATATATATATATATATATATATATATATATATATATATATATATATATATATATATATATATATATATATATATATATATATATATATATATATATATATATATATATATATATATATATATATATATATATATATATATATATATATATATATATATATATATATATATATATATATATATATATATATATATATATATTTATATATATATATATATACATATATATATATATATATATATATATATATATATATATATATATATATATATATATATATATATATATATATACATATATATATATATATATATATATATATATATATATATATATATATATATATATATATATATATATATATATATATATATATATATATATAAGGGTCCGCCAATAAGCGCGCTCGATCTTTAAAATGAAATAAAGCAAGTTGTGTGAGAGGTATAAATGAAATTTATTTTTTGTTTGAAAGAGTATTCGAAGGCATTATGTATGGAAAATAATATCGGTCAAATGTCCACCTCGGCTTCGCTGGGTGGCGCGCATACGAGAAGTCCAATTTTCAATGACTCTGGCGCACAAATCGGGCTGTATTTCATCGATGGCGTGGCGTATGTTGACTTTGAGGGCATCAGTGTTTTGTGGTTGGTTTGCGTAGACCTGTGATTTAAGAAAACCCCACAAGAAATAGTCTAGTGGGGTTAAATCGCACGATCTCGGTGGCCAGTTGATGTCGCCTCCGCGCGAGATAACCATTCCTCCGAAGCGCTCGTGCAGAAGATCCATTGTGGCGCGCGCTGTGTGGCTCGTAGCGCCGTCCTGCTGAAACCACATATCCTCGACATCCATATTGTCGATTTCATGCCAGAAAAAGTTCGTTATCATGGATCTGTATCGTTCGCCGTTTACCGTGATGGACACACCATCGTCGTTCTCGAAGAAATACGGCCCGATGATGCCTCCGGCCCAAAATCCACACCAAACAGTTACCTTTGCTGGGTGCATTGCGACCTGGTGGACCTCCTGTGGATTGTTCTCGGCCCAATAACGGCAATTCTGCTTGTTGACATTCCCATTTAACCAAAAATGTGCCTCATCGCTGAAGATGATTTTGCGACCAAAATCGGGGTCGACTTCCAACTGCTCTAAAGCCCAATCAGCGAAGATACGGCGCTGTCTATGGTCGTTTATTTTGAGCTCTTGTGTCAGCTGGATCTTGTACGGATGCATGCCCAAATCCAGATGCAAGATTCGGCGAAGTGATGTTTCCGAAAGGCGGAGTTCCTGTGCGCGACGTGAAATTGACTGTCGCGGATTTTCACGCACACAATCGCGCACAGCGGCGACATTCTGGGCAGATCGGACGTTTCGACGACGCGTCGGTGTTGGCTGATTGTTCACCGAACCGGTTGCCTCGAATTTGTTAATCAAACGACGGATAGTCGACTCAGCAGGACGATCAATTGCACCGTAAAATTGGCGGAGCGCGCGGAACGTTGCTCGAACCGATGAATGATTTTCGTAATAAGTTTTAACGATTTGCACATGTTGCTCGCGGCTGAATTGGTTCATGGTGATTTGTGAAGATACACTGAATAATAACAACTACGTTTGCCAACTCTACCACAAACAACATGGCCGCCATGAGCTGTCAAAGATCGAGCGTCTCTATTGGCGGACCCTTTATATATATATATATATATATATATATATATATATATATATATATATATATATATATATATATATATATATATATATATATATATATATATATATATATATATATATATATATATATATATATATATATATATATATATATATATATATATATATATATATATATATATATATATATATATATATATATATATATATACTTGTAGCCTATGGATCTGATGATGAAGTGCTAGGCACTTAGAAACTAGTTATCGGTAATGATTGTGAGAAACAAGTATAAGACTCACTCCCCAAGCCATTATGCAAGGCTTCCGCGGTTGTCAAAATGAAAAGTCCTAGATTCTAAGGTTAAACCTTGCCATTTTCAAAAGAAAGGGGATGATAAGAGTTTACGTTAAGGAAAGTTCCAAAATAAGTATTACAGACAGATAAACGGATCGCCTCTATCTCCAGTCATAGCCAATATTTTCATGGATAATTTCGAGACCCAAGCCTTTAACTCCTCACGATTAAAATCCACATTTTGGCTAAGGTACGTTGATTATACCTTCGTTATGTGGCCACATAGTAAGGATTCCTTAAATCACTTCCTATCCCACCTGAAGAGCATACATCCTTCCATCAAGTTCATGATGGAAGTAGAAGATAATTCCTCCCTTCCTTTCCTAGGCGTTATCTTTGCCAAAAGAATCCAAGGCCAATTATCCTAATATGTCTATTATAAAAAGCCAACCCCTACAAAGTGACATACCTTAATGCCAAATCCCACCACCACATATCCCAATTAAATTCGTTGTTAACACCATAGTAAGCAGATCCATTAGGCTAACTGACAGCAACAACAGACAAACCGAATTGCATACATAAACAAGCACTAAATGCATAAACGCTACTTTGTTGTACCTCAGTGTATCTTTGAATTCCTTGTTTTAGATGCAAGATAGCTGTTATAATTTCTAGTATCAATCAACTCATAATTTACTTCAATTGCAAAGAGGAAGTATGAAAAATTATTTTAATCGTTTTGATTTATATCATATTAAATTATTGGTATTTAGATATAATAAAAGTATCTATGTAATAAAACGGATTCTTATTTAACCAGCTGTCTAAATACGGCATGCATTTCCAAAAGTTATTATTTACATTCACAAATTTTTGCTGAATCGATTCGAGCAAGTATCTACATCTCTAGACTCCGAAGCGCTTATCATGCTTATATCAAATAATTGTCCTGTATACAAATATCAATTATTAAAATTTCTTATCTGTAGAGGCTTTTATGCTCCTGAATAAAGCTCTCATTATTTGACTACATATTAACTAAAGTGTTTGATAATAAAGCACGAATAAAATAAACATTTTTTGTGTACAAAAGTACGATCCTGATAAAAAGCGTGGGAATGCTTGCTGGTTAAAGAACCGTGACGATGCCGCAAGAAAGTGTCGGGCAGGTAGTATATTTTTGCTACGTTGCCAAGTCACTTACGAGGTCGCGATATTTGGAAATCGGTGGAACAAGTTCTAGTTCTAAAAATGTTTAGGAAGTGTGTTCTTATACCAAAACTGTGTGTCATAGAACTCATAATCACAGGCTTGAAATTTCACTTAAATCCTCATTTTAACAATTTTTCTTAAATATGTATTAAATGAATTGGTTCTTAATGTCTACTGTACATGCATTTATCGCTGAAGAATATAAGTAAAATTGTTGAAGAAAAAAAAAGCTAATGTAATGTAAATATAATATAGAAAAATTTGCGGCATCAGTAGTTCAATCATTCTAACCGGTAGTAGAGTCAAGGACGACAATTCCAAAATTGTTGTAAATCAGAAACAGTGAAAGATATATAGCTAGGTTTCCTAAGATCATAAAATCTTCCTGTTGTGGAATTTTACTCCTTAATGAGAGCGGCATTATCGATGAAGAAAACATCATGAAATAGAAATCGATGTAAAGAGAGTCTGTCCATGTCTTCGATTACTTGATATCGGTATGTCGGTAAGATGTAAATTAAGTCTCTAAAATTAACCCTATTCTTATATTGACTATACACTTTATAGACTATCGTATCATATTTTTCACTGATTTAAAGGTGTTGACATCTTGGAATAGTAAGTTAATAATGTCAACTATCGTTTGTAGACACGCAATACACATAAAATTTGCTGATAGTTTTAAGTACTTACGTTATTAGCGTGTATCAAAAAAAATCATTGAAAAAAATGGCCTAGTGTTCAAGAGCGATTATTTCATTGATAAATAAAATTGATGGATGACTCGTTGACTGCTGTAAAAATAACTTTCCAAAAAGTTGCTATAAAGGTATTTGCTAATGACAGAACAATAAACAATCACAATTTTATATTGCTTCATTCCTCTTAAATACGGTTATATACATTTTTCAAATAAAGTATCTGCATGTTACTAGCGAATCACAGTTAGGATACATATGTTTCTTATCCAAAACTGATTCATAAGTTGTAAAGCTATTCGAA
>CAXKVY010002113.1:0-21566 GCA_964058915.1 Tetropium fuscum
AATTCGGTGAGCAAATTACATATAACGTGTGGTTAGGATTCAATATGTCTTCTATCTCAGCAATGTGCCCAACGCAAACTTTAAATTAGATAACATTACTACATTTTTATAGCGTTGTCAAGTGATACTTACCTATAGCTTATAGAAGCGGTGCCAGCGGGATAGATGGGAAGACAAGGAGTAGTGGCTTTAGTCGGTTTTAGTCGGTAAGATTTCCACTCCTCCTTCCTTAAAAAAAATAATAATAAAAAAGATACTTATAGCTAAGGAAACCTAAAGAAGTGTTGGTGCAACTAAACAATAAATTAAGGACAGCTTAACTTTATGGATTCCTTTTAAGTATTCATTCCTTAAACAGAAGTTGGTGCAATCGGACCCTAAAGTATTTAATTTAAGTTTGACTCATGGCACTTGCTGCAAACCGGCACTGTGATACTTGTCATAGTGTGAACTTTACACACAGAATGTCAAGAATTGATGGATATACTAATGCTCAAAATGTAAAAAACTAATGTCAAAAAATAAATTGCTGCGACTAGGCGTGAGACATTTGGAAGACCACCACTTCTTATTAACGATAAGACAATAATCGGTTTTAATTCTAACGTCTCAATTTTTCATGAAATAACTGCTATAGAAAATGATCCCACATGTTTAAGACTTAATGTATTAACTGAAACATCAAGTCATAGCTGTGCTATATGCGACGCTGTTGAAAATCTGCAAAGACTAACAATTTAATGTATAGTTAACGTATTTGTCATCAAAAACAAATATATTTCGGAAAGTGTCAGAGATTGTCAGCAACATCTAGATGAAAATGATGCGCTGATTCGGCAGTTAATGGCTGGACTGCTATTTGTTAATAGACCGTATGTTATTAAGAGCCTCAATTGCTAGCGTTTCTGCAGGAATTAAGAACCATGAATAATACAGGAACGTGGAAATATCACGACATTAATAGTTTTACAGATGAAGAACATATGATTTCCATATCCAAAGGACAGTTTCATAAGCTTATGAATATCGTGAACCAGTCCCAAGAGAAGGTAGACATGATTACATTTCAAAGAAAGATCTCCTTGTATTTCTTTGCAAATTAACACAATGACAATCAGATAATTTTTGAAAGTTTGATTAATCTAGTAGATAGTCAACTAGTTATGTGATAGCAAACGTAAGAAAATCACTGATACAGAGGTTTGCACCTGAAAATACTGGGCTACAATCCATAAGTCGTCAACAATATATTAAGTTAAGTATGCCACTGATTTTGCAAATCAACTGTACAATAATGAACCCGATGAAAAAAAGGCAATTGCTTACATTCGATACCTATTATTCAATAGAGGAAATTAATAATTTTCAAGCTCTGCGTCAATGATACTGCGTGCATAAAGGTCATCATTTAATAAAACCTGCATGTTGCTCCAAATGGTTATATATTGGTATGACCAATATTTCTCTGATTCTCTGAACAATGATTCGTCAATGCTGGAACGAGACAGAAATGGGAACAGAAACTGGTTTTTAGAAAATGGCATTTTTGTTGTTGATATGGGCTACAGAGATGTATCATTGCTGGAGGAAATGAGCATACACCACAAAATACCTTGTGACAGACGTGCTGGAGTAACTCAGCTTTCGACCGAAGAAGCGAATGAATCTCGTTTAATCACAAACACAAGATGTATTATAGAGTCGCGTAATGGTCATTTTATATCGATGTTCAAGTTTTTTGCCGATGTTATTCCGATGCAACACATTTAAGTGATTTTTATCATATTTATGGTGCTATTATAAATAGATTTCGCCAGTCAATAATTACAGAAGGTGCCAATATAGAGTTTGCGAACCAGTTATTAGAGAGGAGCCTCCTCTAATATAGTACAATGACTTCCGAATATATACTGTACAATAGTCTTAGGTGAAAATCTTTATCGTAGACGAGGCAGGTGGGTTAATTTGCATGCCAATTAGGTATATTGATGACTTCCCTCGTCTCAATTTAGAATATTTAAAAGACATTACTGTAGGCACCTAACAACTGAAACTAGAAACTGAAACGAATTGATTTACAAACAGATCTGACACTGAAGCAACGTTCTATTATTAGACTTAGAATATATTCGCGACACCGAAATGCTACAAAGCAGCAATCCGCGGGCTATTGAGGACACTTCGCGATGCCTAGCCATGTACTGCACCACGCCAATATGCTTAGCTATCATAGCTTGGCGTTCGCACACAGCATCTAGAGCTGTGACCTTGAACGCTCCTTCTTATGTAGATGCCTCCTACATAATAGACTGGACATTACTACACATGGCTACACTGGATATTACTGTACTTGCAAATCTGGTGTAAGAACTATTATTGGCACATGTAGTCATGTCATGTCTAGCTAGGGTTTTGTGGTTCTTCGTTTACTGAAGACATGAGCCGAATGTGAAATATCCGTCAACCATGCTCTTACAATCTATTCAATCATGCTCTTACAATAAGATGCAAGTGATACTGCAAGTGTTACTGATAACAATATTGAGTAAAAATAAATTATTACTGTTAGTCATTACGTTATTATTACTGTTAGGTTTTTTGTTTGTTATAGATAAGAAATTTTTGTAAATAAAAATATTTTCTGACACACACAGAACCTACAGGGTGTAGGTTCTGTGGGTATTAAAGTACTATTTAGTAAAAGTTTATACCCCATTATACTTTTTTGTATTATTGTTGATTCGACCTATTAAATAATTTTTAGAAAATATTGTAAGCTTGCAGCCATGTAAGATGAAACTTTGGATGACCATAAATCCGAAAGTAATACTGGAAGGGGGGTTTCGCCAATGTTCTACTAATTAAATTGCCATTTAATTAGTAGAACTTTACAATCTACAAAATTTTCGGGAATTTCAGAAAAACCGTTTTTACGTGTATTTGCTGCGGGGTCCTTTGTAAATGTACCAATAAAGCTGTCGAATGGAGATGCAAAGAAGAGGACCATTTCAGATATGTTACTCCTCGATTATTAAATAATATCAAATAGCACTTAAAAAAACCCAGCAATAAAATAATTTTCTTTAAATAATTTAACCTGTAAGCTTTACCATTGTTAAAAATTATGGAACGGAAATAAATTTAACAGGTAGTCTCCTTTTATATATCAAATTAATAAATTCATAGGGCAAATCTGCACAATCAAAAATTTAGAGCCAGAATTACATGAAGTAAATTAAACTGTTTACTCTTAACTACTCGTCACTGCAATGCGCATTGTGCAAGTTAAAAAATAAAATTATTTCATTCTAGAAAAGGCTAGAGTAGATTAAAAACTCGATCAGATAGACCAAATCTGTCACATTTTTAATCTGTACGCAAAATGTACCTAGAGACAGTTAAAAATCACCAGTACCAAAATATCTGTTAAGACAGTGATAATTAAATTAAACAGTGAAATAAATATACTACAGGTATGAATCAAGAACTGAAAGTACATTAATATTATTAGTAGGTTAATATTAATATTTTATTAATAATATTAGGAGTTCTATTTTTCGAATTTCAGCGTCCTCGCTAACTTACGCCAACCGGTTAACGGAACGAGAAACGTAACAGTTGTCATAAATTAAAGTAAACCTCCATTTTCCCGTTGCACATTTTATATATTCCAATAAATAACCGAGCTGTACACCGTGAACTATAAAAACAACAAGCCCTAAATAAAAGCTTTCACGCTACTTTTATTATGCATTGCGGTATACATTAAGGTAAATTAATTTGTGAAACTGTATTTAGAAATGTACGCTACTCGCGTTTCAGATAAATAATGTACGGTATTTTTCTGCGGTTATGTATTTGCATATTACGTAATGCGATCGTGAATTTCAATAGACGTGTTGTCTAGACGGGAACGGGTGTCCAAATTTGCTGGAAGTTTAGTGGATAAATGGTTATGAATTATCAAAATAGAAATAACAAAAGGGACCGCTCACAATTTCAAACCAGCCTCTCAAACGATGCCCTAATTTTGGATAGAGATCATTTTCTAAATTCCTGACCGACTTATCTCATGGTTATTTGGTGAGCAAAATCTGAAATTATTTCTACAAGTATCCATATCTCTTGTCCTGACATTTTTACGCCGCCGCGAAATGCGAAGGAATATACTCACATGACGAAGGAAAAAATGAGTGATATAAGGATAATTATATGGGAAAGATATTACCTTCAGCGGATCAGTTATCGTTTTGGAGAGACACGACACTAGCTAACAGAAAAACTGTTAATATTTATTGTAGAATATATAATTTCACGCATGATGTCTGCCAAAAAAGGAAACACAAGATACAGTGCGGTGTGTATTCAGAAAGGAAGCAGAGGCAAGAACGGACATTTTATATAGCTGGAATCTATTGGTGTACCACAATAATATGTTGATAACGATAATAACACAGCAAATCCCTCCAAAGAGAAGAGTCGTGCTATCTTAGAGCAGACAACACGACAGCCAAATATACATACAGACACTAGGTACAGTAACGATAGGTATCTATATACCACGATAAGAAAAGAAAGACCCGTAGCAAGGCAAGAAATATTCATATGAGCATCTTTTACGATGATCTTTAAAGAAGAGAACTTTCTTTAAACCCAAAAGATTCCATATTTGCTAATCATTTTTTTTTATAAAAGTTTGAGAGTTTTACTTCTAAAGACGGATACCATAAATATTACAACCAAGTAGGAAACAGAGAAAAATGCAGGAGAATATAACGAGATTGAGCATGAAAGAGGATAAACTCTTTTCCAGAAATTTTATGGACATAATTCTCAAACTCAAGGAACTTATTTGATGGGTCTCATATTCTGTCCGAAGCTCAAATCAAAATGTTAATAAATAACGCCATAAAAGTGAAACCGTTTACCCCTGCAGAGGGCAATAATATTCTTGGTATGCATGGCTCTTAACATTAAAGGCTAATAGGCATACGATTATTTTAGTGGCGCCACTAAAAACCATCGTATAGTTACCTAAAAGAGGAAATCAGGCAAGATCGTGGAAACAAATTGGGATCAGATTTTTAGGAATCCATCAGAATCAAGTGGAAGGTCAAATTTTGTTGTAGGTTTTAGCATATAGGCGTATCATCGTTATACCTACGCCAGAGAATTGCGTATACAATATTCCTTCGGTTCTATCTTTGAACAACTCGACATCGTTAAAATTATAGTTGTCTACATATATCACTGGAACATGGCTCTTAATTTAAATAGTCAATTACCCTTCACTACTAAACAAATTATATTTACGGTGGCTGAGGGGGCAAATTGACTCTTTTCAGGCAATTGTATCGATGACAGAGCCCGTACAATGCAAAGTGTCCTCTAGGGGTAGCATTTAACGGACCCCAGCGTAAATAGGGTGGCCGGGTCGGGTCTAGTCACCCCTAAACTATATCCATCCATCATAATGCTACCACTCCCCCACAACTGCCGCAAAATCTGCCCAAATGCCCGCCACTGGCTCTACGTGTAACCATGCTTTGAGTTATAATAGTTAATAAGAGCTAATAGCTCGCCATATGACAACTTCGCGCCAACTTGTACCAATAAATAGTGCTAATAACGCCTAATGCATGTTATTACTTTTAATTTTTATTTAAAACTGACACTAATTTCATGTTATTTATGACCACGCCGAGTTTAATGACTGTTTTAACGCAGATATTCTGCGATTGTATTGTGTCGGTTTAATTTCATCTTTGTCAATACAAACTGAAATGCCAATCGTAAAGGTGCAACGTATTATTACCATTACATGAACTTTCTTTCGTCCTTATCGCAGATGGTAAATTTTCTATTTGCACTTCTAATTATTGGCATATTAAATTATCATAAACACTAGCAATGGTACTTACTTCACCACTGACACTACTGATACTAGAAACACACTTTAAAGCAACCAAAAATTCTTTTGGTATCCCAATTCCAAATTACACTTTATAGTTCTAATCTATTAGTTCTCCTAGAAGTGTAATTAAAACGTAAACAATTGACTAGACCCATGAGAGAAATTGTAGAAAACAAAATATACAATTAATAAATACATGTATTTATTTAGCACGAGTATATAACAAGATAAAAGAACAAGACGACTAAATTTTTAACACGACATTCATCTCTTGGGTATAGTATTCATTTTCTATTTTGGTTGGTGCAGGGAAACCTGTACTAAAATTACATATTCGGATAAAATTACATACCTTAGTTTTTTGTTCTAAATATGCGCCACGGCGTTTTCATCGTCAATGTATTACGCTGCAGTGTCATCAGAATGAATAAACGGATACATTGTCATTGTGGTCTTTAACTTTTATTTTGGTTGAAGGGTGGGGAAACCCGTCTTTAAATTGCATAATCGGATAAAATGACATACCTTATATTTTTTCTTCTTTACCTTCTCTGCAAGATAGGAAAACTCCTCTAATAAAAGAATTACATAGCTTTCGATAGAAACAAACATACGCTATGGCGTTTTCATCGTCAATTTATATGGGTCGCAGTCTTATGAATGAAGAAATTACTACATTGTCGCGTGTAATAACATGCCCTGAGAATGAATGAATTAATTGTAATCTTCGTCTTGTAATTTGATTGATAAGTGGGGTTTAGTTGGGGTTGAATGGGCACCTGTCCTAAAATTATATACTTCGATAAAATGATGATAAAATAATCCGATAAAATGACATACCACATAATCTTTTTTTCCCTCAAGATCTCGTTCCCTACTACTAAATTAAATAACATATTCAGATAAAATGACATACCTTACAGTTTTTTCTTTTCTGTAAGATGTCGCATGCGACATAGCGTGCAGCAGAAACAAAAACACAATAGACAATAATTACCTACATGTATTTCGCAACAGAATTTAACACGAAACAAGAATACAACCAAATTTTTAACACGACATTCATATAGATATTGGAAATTTCTGAGGTATATGCGATTATTTTTGAATCTCTTTGTTTTCAGTGGCGTTTTCACAGCTTATGCAACTTTTACAAATAAATATAAGCTGTGGCGTTTTCATAGTCAATGTAAATGCACTACAGTTTCAGCTGAATGAATAAATGAATACATGTCTGATAAATTCGTCCTGTGAATGAATAAATACATTGTAGTATTTTGCCTTATATTTTCGCTGAAGCTGACGGGGGGAAACCCGTCCTAAAATTCCATACTCAGATAAAATGGCATACCTTATATGTTTTCATTTTCTGCAAGATACCAAGGCGTTAGAGACGCCTTGGTATCTTGCATAAAATAATGACATAGCTTGCGATAGAAACGATAAATACGCTATGGCGTTTTCATCATCAATTTATATGCGCCTCAGTGTCTTCTGAATGAATAAATGTCGTATGTAGAAAAATGCTCTGAGTTTTAATAAATTAATTGTGATCTTCATCTTGTAATTTGGTTGAGGAAAAAAAAGAGTATATGGTATGTCATTTTATCCGTGTATTTTTTGTCATTATTTTATCGAAATATATAATTTTAGGACAGGTACATCTCTAAGTCTAAAATTATATACCTCGATAAAATAATGACAAAATAATACTGAGATAAAATGACATACCATATAATCTATTTTTTTCTCAATATGTCGCTGAAGGACTTATAGCATGCCACAGAAATGAGAAACACGATAAACACAATAAATACCTGTATTTAACAAAAACAAGAACAACACGACTAAACTTTGAACATGATATTCATCTCTTAGGCATTACATGTTCTCCAGAATATTCTGAGGTATAATATGCTGATGTCTTCAGTGGCGTTTTTATCGTCAGTTTCGATACACTGCAGGAGCATTTGAATGAATAAATGGATTAGCGACATATAAATACGTTTTCGGAAAGATATCCTTTGGTTTCGTATAAATCATAATTCAAGGAAAACTAGATATCCCTGGCTGATTATGACTACGATGGTTAGTTAAGTAGAAATACAAATACTGGATAGGGGTGGAACCTTTGATGTAACTGTAACACTCGGAGTAGTTTCCACAATCACCAAAACACTTTCACTTCGCTCATCGCTCATCGTCTCCGGATGATGCCGGATGATGCCAACTTGGTTGGCGAAACGCGCGTCGAGCGAAGTGAAAGTGTTTTGGTGTTTGTGGAAACTACTCCGAGTGTTAGAAATACAAATATCAAATAATCGTCGACAATATTGTGATGGATATGCGTGCATCGTGAGTCATGGTCTTGTAATAATTTCTAGCGATGCGTAAGTACTTAATTTTGTACTCAAGTCCGGTTTCTTTCACTCATTCATCATACTAACCTCTCCGATGGATATTTTCGTCGCCCACAATCATGTGCAAAATCTCCAACGCTTAATTGCGAAAAACAAAACAAAAACCCGCCAGGTGGGAGTGTTTGGTCGGAGAGCTCGCCAATGGTAGCGAGAATGTCATCAAAAGCAATAAAACAAATATTCAAGATAGCTACCGGTCCGTATCTACCATTGGCGCTGGCCCGGAGCTCCGCCACGGTCTTCCACACTTTCCTGTTGCTTTTCTGTTCGAATACCGTGACTTACCGGTCCACATACTGCTCTTTCACTTGTTTTTTTAATTGTCTGCTGTAAATCATGGCGACATTCGCATGTGAGTAATGCGCGCTTTTTGGAATTGTATCGTGAATCGTTGTGTAGGCTTCCTTTGCTGCTTGTATTATTCTTGTTAGCACCTGGATTTAGTGTTATGTAAATTAGTTTCTTTGGGATAGATGATGCGGCAATATTATAGTTCACATTACAAGTTCATGGCGTCGAAAATCGGGTAGAGTAACTGTGCTAATTCGGCTACCCGAAGCAGAAACACAGTGACTGACGGTGTTTTCAAAATTCATATTTTAGCATAACCGCATTTACTGTGTTAGGCTCTTAGTTTCTATAATTAAAAAATAATGATAGATACCTGTATAAATGGCGAACTATATTAGTTGACCCAATCACAGTAATAACTGCCTCTTACAAGACAGAAAACCAATGATGAAACATGAAACTGTAACTACAACATTAATTCTTGTAATTGTTATTTATAAATCATTATTGCTAACAATTGTTATTTATTCCACAATTATTATTGTTAATTAAATATTGCTATAAATTCAAAAATGTTTATATCTCCATAAACATTAACATCAATGTTCATCTAATGTTTTTTTTGTAATTGTAATTACTTGGAAAGAGATAAAGAGATTTCGGCTTTTTAGAATCATACAACAAACAAACAAACAAACCATATTTAGGTAGGTTTCGTTGAAAGAATTAAATATTTAGCCGATAATTATTATTGCTAATAAATAAATTACTTAATTTAGTACCACATCAAACACTAAAAATCAAAATAACTAGGAACCGCACAGGAATTTCGAAACAGAAGAAGGGACATTATTATTGTTAAACTGTATGTAGATAATGAAAATAACAGTTTTTTTTAAATAGTCTTTGGCGTAGAAGTTCTGTTTACGAAAGGGGTGGAGCACCCCTTCCACCCCGCCACTGTGCAAGATTTTGAACATTCTTACCGCTTGTTTTATGCGCCTTAATTAATAGGCATTATCCCCCAAACATGAAAAAATCTAAGCGTTCGTTTATAAGTCATAAAGAAAATTCGAGAAAAAAAATATAATAACGACATTACACTGTCAGAGAAACAACGGCCAATATCTCTAAAACTGTCGTAGTTAGAGCAAAATTACAAGAGATCAAAATTGTTACTAAGGGGCCGTTATTTTAGAAATATGTATCAGATAATGTCAGTGGCGTACGAAAAAAAAGTTCCATCATGCAGAATATCCGAAGTACCCGAAAAAAGTAACATCCACTATAGTATTTTCGACAGGAACAATACAACATGTTGATCCTATGCAGGTTAAGATATGTGTAAAATATTTAGTGAATATATCATTCCGTTCAGAAAATATTACACATTAATGTAAAAAAAAATGAAACTTTAACACCTTGTATCTTCCTTAGAAAGCTAGATCGGCCATATATTTATAGGCACTTTTCTTTTTAAAAACGTGCGTTCTATCCCCTGTTAAAGTTTGTCTACAAAAAACTGACTCACCCTGTATATATATATATATATATATATATATATATATATATATATATATATATATATATATATATATATATATATATATATATATATATATATATATATATATATATATATATATATTATATAATATATAATATATATATATATATATATATATATATATATATATATATATATATATATATATATATATATTATATAATATAAATATATATATATATATATATATATATATATATATATATATATATATATATATATATATATATATATATATATATATATATATATATATATATATATATATATATATATATATATTATATAATATATAAATATATATATATATATATTATATAATATATAATATATATATATATATATATATATATATATATATATATATATATATATATATATATATATATACATATATATATATATTATATAATATATAAATATATATATATATATATATATATATATATATATACATATATATATTATATAATATATAAATATATATATATATATATATATATATATATATATATATATATATATATATATATATATATATATATATATATATATATATATATATATATATATATATATATATATACACTCCCCGGCACAAAATTCCGTCACCCTAAAATTTTGCCCAATTTTGATGTTTTATAACTTTTTTATTTTTCATCTGATTTTCATAAATTTTTTACCAGTCTGTAGATCAGTTCATTGTGTGTCTTTTTAATTATTGTAATAAGTCATATTTTTCGTCCAGGCAATATTATACAGGGGTAAATCAAAGTGTTGTTTTTTGTCGTAAACTCAAAACACCCTGTGGAAAAATTGAGGCGAATAATTTTGTTTACAAACTGTTTGCTGCCATCTTAGACGTATTGTAAACATTTTGTTTTTTGATTCATCCCATTATCTCATTTCTTCTATGAGCAGCAAAATTTTAAATGAATCGCTGATTTCAAGCTTATTTTTATTAACAAAAACATCCACTAGGTATATCACAAAATTAATTAACAAAGACAAATTTTAATAACGTGTATGTCCTCCTCTCGCAGCAATGACAGCTTGCATTCTTCGTGGCATCGAATTAATAAGATTACTTATTCTGTCTTGAGGAATAGCCTGATATTCTTCTGTCAGCGCCAGCCGTAAGTCTTGCAAGGTTAGTGGTTGCACAGGACGGCGACGGAGTGCTCTTTTAAGAACATCCCAAAGATGTTCGATTGGATTGAGATCCGGGCTACATGCGGGCCAGTCCAATCTTGGAAGTCCAACCTCATCCAGATATTCGCTCACTACCCGTGCAACGTGAGGTCTAGCATTATCATGCATTAATGTAAATTGGTTCCCAATGAAAGGAGCAAGTGGTCGTCCAAGCAAATCGTGAAAAATCGCAAATGTCGCCCTCTTATGGGTGCTCTATACCAGCTGATCAAAGCTCGATCATAACGTGCATAAAAATGGATTTGGCTGGAATGACTTTAAAATATCTATATTTATAAATACATATAGAAACACTTTATGTGTTTGCTTTATGTGTATGCTTTACTTATTCCTATTTTACTTTGACTTTTAAGAAGAAAAAAATGTTTGAGCATGAAAATCACTCACCTCAGAGGAGGTTCAAAATAAGCTGAAACGCTTATTTTTTATATTATTAAAATTTGAATATGTTAAGTAAAACTTGAAAATATTAGTATTAATAAAGTAGTATATTTAATACTGGTATTAAAGAAGAAAAAAATTAGTTACCATGGTATTAAAAGCATTAATGTATTTAAAATTTTATAGAAATATTAATCTATATCAAATCATTTTAAATAGGCCTGTTCTATCCTACCATAACTTATTATTCAGATATATGGGGTATTAAATCATTATCCACATAATATTCTTTATATCTAAGTAATTTATAAAGTTAGTTCTAGTCGACGTATTAATATTGACTTTTATTACCTTTGTATATCGTTATTCAAAAACACTAGACATTTTAAACACTCCCGCACTGGTTTGTGGACCTCTAGCGGCACTCTAAGGAAGCTGACTTGGAAGATTAACCGGGATGTAGCTCTATAGGAAACTGCTTAATCCTAAGGCTTACCCTCGATGCACTATTTATAAATTAAATTACCTTTAAATATGACATAAATTGTACAAAAAATATTTTAACACACATTCACTATGGGTTGGCGTAAATTTGTCGATTAATCTTGACTTTAATTAAACTTTCTACTTGATTTTCTTAAGAAAAAATATCTGCGTGGCGACCTTGTTTGATGCCATAACTGTTTTCATCATTATTTAAAATGTCTATGGGATTATGCACACACGGATTTGATTACAAATTGTTGGTTTTAACTTTTAATTACATACTACCAATTATATTATTAATAAAATTGTCTTTGGGGATTATTTACATAAGGGCACTCGAGGACGCCTGTTGGGTTACATTTTGCGACTCTTTTAAAATTTGTATTTCGTTGCCATGCCAGGGGAAAATATACCGGAAAATAAGTGCATTTCCTGCATAGGATGTATTTCTGTTTATCGAACAATTTGACAACCAATCATAGTCTATTTCTTTTAACACTTTTCTATATATCACTATATTATGTCGAACTAGGTTTATCACATAAATTCGATAAAATCGTATGTATCGACTTTTGTGGAAAAGACCCGGACACGTCGATTTTATTTTTAGGATGCTCATCTTTTTTTGCATTAGACATGTTTTGATAGGTTTTTGTTTTTGAGATAATGACGTCACTGACTCTCGATGTGATTGAGAAAAAGGGCGAATTATATTGCAAAATTTTATTGTAAATTATTTTTTGTTTTTTTATCAAACATGGTTCAAAGTTGGTCATTTTGATCTGGTAATTTTCTGATAAAGATCTGGTAGAGTCAATAACTGAGAACCGTGTAAACTTTAATTCTATAGCTACTTGCCAAAAATAGGCTATAATATTACAACAAATACGGAGCACAAAATTAGGAATTTCTGAATTTATTAATTTCAATATGGCGGCCTATACTATAGAACGCTCTTAAATAATAACTATAAGCCTCCTCAACACAAAAATCAACATTAAGTGTCAATAAATAACGCATAAAAAATGTATTTATCTCGATTTTTAATTAAATTCAGTTACTGTGTTTTTGTTTGAGGCAGCCGAATTGGGTATTCTAGTTTAAAAAAATATTGACACCCAATCAACTAAACTCCAATATTCTCTCCCAATATTGTCCTTTAGTTTTAGGCTTTTAGTTCCACTATCTAACAAAACATAAAGTTTCTAGACCAAATTCTTAAGAATTTGCATCTAATATTGAATTTCCGCACATATGAAAATCTATTAAAGTTTTTCTCGTGTCCCATTTATCTTCGAGATGACAGCGTGGCAGTAGGCACAAACGAGCATATCGAGGAGCGCGGGGCAGTTGGCGTATGCAAGAGGAGCTATAGTGCTCTGTAATCCAGACATTTGCGTATGAATACGGCTGAGCATTGTGGTCTGCGGCGGAGGGTTATTGTTGTCCTGGCCTCCAGTTTGACACCGTCATTTTCTACTTGACTGATCTGTGATCTTATCGCATTTGCGTGGAGGTGACGACCGCATTCTAAATTCATCCCCTCGACACAACAACTAAATCAGAAATTTCCATGTGATGGTACACTCCGCATGGGCGCATTCAGAGATTATTAAATTTCAGTATAGAGACTATTTCAAATAAATAGATATGTCATAACGTGTTTGTTTTATTGAATTGCGAACAGATACGAAACCAATTCAAAATAGATACCTACTTGTTCTGTCCCGTTATTCTGACTCGATTCAAATTAACTGCCTATTAGTTTATATGTTTAATGTTAAGGAATCAAGACCTACAATAACATCGCAATGATAATAAGGTATACCTTACAACATATATCTTATCAGAAATACAAAGCTCACTAATTAAAAAAGTACTTCAATCATAGTGAAGCCATATATTAATGAATAATACGTATATAGTTTACTTACCAATATTGAGCTCCAAAATACAGATAAAATCTTTCAAAACTTCTAAATAAGCACGCACATATTTTATTGTGTCTGCCATTTAATTTTAGGTTAGGAAATCTAAATAATTGGATAATATCGACTTTAACAAATAATTTAGTTTTAAAGCATTTTCCTGCAATTATTTCTTTCTTTAAACATATAGGAATCTACGATACACAATACACAGAAACGTAAGGTTTGAAGCTTAAATACGATCCAGAATCGTTAATAAGAAAATAGGTAGATGGAGTTGTGTGTACTGTACAATTTTATATATAAATTTATTAGGCAATATATTTAAATATAAGTAATATACAACCAAAAATCTCAATTACTACCCAAATGTGTATAATTGGTTGAACATATAATAGTATAATTCTCTAGTTGAAGGTAATTGTTTTATAAAAATGTTATAAATAAAATCTGTTAAATTTGGGTAAGTTAATTGTCTCTGTTTTGATGCATATTTTCTGTTGTTTTGCCCCGACAGAAGAACCGACTTCTGTATAATAAGACATGCTATAGTGATGGTGAAGACAGCTAAATCTATAACAAGGTAGTGAGCAAACAAAGTAGGTATAATATCGTAAATATATAACTTCAAATAAATATAAAATTCAAATAATACTAAAATCTAAAATTAAAACCTAATTCTAAATAAAAGTAATTAAAATATAAAAACATAACTATTTCAATTGACGCACAAACGTGTGGCAATAATAATATAACATACCAAGAAACTTTTACTATTATATATATATATATATATATATATATATATATATATATATATATATATATATATATATATATATATATATATATATATATATATATATATATATATATATGAAAACCCGTTTTCTTTACTTTTACGATATTTTTAGGGCGCTATTAAAACTGAAGAAATAAAACGATATCTTCCTTAGATTATGTTTTTCTACATGACCATATTTTATCCTGTTATCAATTTTTGCAAGGGCATGTTCAGATTGATTGGATTATGCACAAAGAATATACTTTACCGCTAGACTACTAACGCTCTGGCATAATATAGGTTGTTAGATTTAACCGCTCACGCAATAGATGGAACGTGGATTATTTTCGCACCACTGTACGAGCTGTTTGAACGAAAATAATGCTTAAATGCTGGCACCACAGATTTTGTTTCTTTTGCGTATGTTATAACTTTTTTTATAGAACCACAATTTCTTTTCTTTACAATATATTCTGAAATTTTTCATATTCCGGCGCCTGTAAAATTGCTACAATCAAAGTACTGTTGAATTCTCAAAATGGTTGATGATTATTGCAATTTATGGTCCCAAGCGACTCAAAATTTCGGGAAGCTCGGGGTTCTTGGGGTAGCAGATCAAGATTTTTTCTCGAATGAATATTCAAGATGACGCATGAAAGTAGCCATTAAAGTTCGATCCGACACAAAATCTATAATTCGAGGTTTTAATCAGTTTCTAAGTCACGGATTTTTTGTCATAATAAATATTTAAGGTCGCCTCCAAGATGAGGGATTTTTTCGTCATTTATGGTCCTATATTCGGCTAAAAAAACCGTGTCCGTGTTTTCGGAGTCGCTCATCAAATTTAGAAATTCTGGCTGCATACTTTCTTACATTAAATACCCGAATCTGCGAAGTTATAGAATGTTTCACATTTTATAATCTTCTGCTAGTTTATTTTGTACCTACCTTTCATCTTTCGACTTAATATTCGGCTGTCTTTATATTCGGTGTTATTATCATATTTGTTATGTTAACGCTCAAAATTCGAAGATGTATTATTTAGATTTATTACACAATTAATTCCACATATTATTCCAAATAGGGATTCCCATAGGGAATATAAGAAAATATTTCTGTTAGTTACTTTATTTGCCTAAGATTTAAATTATTTCTCCTAGTATCCGGTTTTACCAATTTTTTTGGTTATTTAGTAATTGAGGCGCAAAAACTTTACACGGAAATTCGAACGTGAAATACTTGAAATTAAATCAAAATGTAAAGGCATTTGAAAAATGCCTCTCCTTGTTGTTAATTGAAGGATTTAGAACAGTTACAGAAATGTATAACTCACTGATAAGAATCTTTTCATAAAAAACAACTGCGTAATTTTATTAATGTCATAAATAAAGAACGACTGTAATAGAATTTTTATAGCCTCGTTATTAAAACAGGATGCGGATAATTTACAAATTTTACTTACTAATCGTTTACTATTTGTGACTATTAATACATAACTTACATACTTTTGCTAAAATGAGGCAATTAAAGAATTACTACAATGAAATTGGCAGAGGGTGCTTATAGGTATTCATATTTATTATAACGTTATGTATCTATATTTAATTAATCAAGCACTGATTTATGTATGAAGACTAAACTTTTAGTGTCATTAGTGTCATTAGAGAATTGCTCCGAGTATTTGCGGAGAGGTATTCTCCACAATTGTAGAATTTAGGTCATTGTTGTACCCATTGGTAATTCGTTTATATTTTACAATATATGTTTTTATCAATTGCTGCCTTTCATTTATACCTATCGAATCGAATCCACCCCGTCAATCTGAGATATAGAAGGGATCTATTGCATTTGGCGCCACAACTAGTGGCAAGAGGTACCCGACGACGGGGGCAAGCAGCAAGGTAGGTAACGACGTACTGGCTGGAATTGGAGAGTCGAAAAATTTGTAAGATGTAATACACCATCAGCGAGGAAAAACTCCCAAATGGCGGTTATATGGAAAGGATATTAGAACAACTTACCTAAGACATGGTAAATTTACAGGAAACCGTAGAAGCTTTAGCTCAAAGTTTCTCAACAGATAAAGTTACATGATAGTGAATCAGGGGCAAAACAAAAAAAAATGAAGAATGCCAACCGGTAGTAAATCGGGTGTATATTTCATATTGGAGAGAACTGGGGTGTAGTAATTTGACTTTCTATCCAAATAGTAAGATAGGTACATCCGATGAGATTTTTAAGAAAATTAAATATGATTTTGATTGAGGCCGGGGTGCCAGAAGAATTGCCGGAAATTAACCTTGAGACGACTTACATAGAGGTACTACAGCGGACTGAGTATCGCTCAAATAATATTCGTTTAAAAGGTATGAAGATTTCGTTGACGCGTTTAAACCTCGATTTTGATGATAATATAAATAACGGCAGTTACTTCTGGAACTAAAATACGGGAAATTCGAATCGGGTAATAGATGGGATTGTTTTTTAAACTTTGCTAATCAGGCTAATTTACTATAACAACCAATTAGCGAAGCCGAGGCTATAATTATGGTGTCCAATCATTTTGCGGCCGAGATAAAAGTGGTATAATAACTCAGGATCTTTACACGATGGATGACATAGAAGAATATTTAGGGAACATAGACGAAACCTATAGTGACGATTTAGATGCTCGAATGCACCATGTAAACCGTAATAATATGCAAAATAATAGAAGACAGGATAGGACTAGTAATAACTTAAGTCGTTATTCTGAGGGTAGCACAAATGGAAATAATAACAATAATAGACCACTAGACAGGCGCGATAATACCGATAAAAATAATACCCAAGTAAATTTAATAACACGTTTTAGCGAAAATTTAGAAAACTTATTAATCGAACCTGGTCAGAATAACGAGGAAGTAGAACACAATCGTATATTATAGTAGTAGAAAAAATTGCTGAAAAATGTACAGAGATCCTTATAGAGAGTGGTAGCGAAATTTCGGCCATTGATGAAACTTTTTTCAAGGGTATTAACGATATGCAAAAGGTACCGATGTTACCGGTTGCCGGAATACAAGTTTCCGTTGCTGCAATCAAATCATGCATTAATAGGGGATATTAATAAACGATTTTGTATACATTAATTAACCTCGTAAATACACGGTCGACGGAAAAAATAATTTCATTCTTTCCCTAGGGCACACCGACTACTCTGTTAAATATTGGCTTATATATTTTTTTGTCATACCCTTTTTCATATTATCTTATATACCTAAATCTAGTAGTGTCGACACTAGACCATTTATTTATTAAATTTGAAACGTGCACGCCAAACGCTAAACGTGTTCACGCGCGGAAATTTTTGGGAAACGTTTTTTTGTTTTGAAATGCTTATGACAATTTAAATTTTTAATATATAATATATTTTTGTACAGATTATTTATCACTTATTATCTCGTGTCCATTTTTTCTATTTATCTATCTACTCCTAAATGGAACATCATTAATGGAATTGAAAAATCAAAAACTCTTCATTTACTTATCTTTTAGTTTATTTCTTTTAAATATATCAGCCATATATGAATTTTGTTTTATGTTTCCTTATACTGTATGCATTACTTTCATTAATACGGGTCTAAATTAAATGTATTGAACTCAAATTAGTAACCAAGTTCCGAGTTATTTTAGGGGCTAGGCAGAAACAAAAAGGCTTACTGGCACCCAAGGATTGCTATCGGTCAAATTGTTAGTAATCCTAAAATTTCACCGCACGACCAGTTTAGGGGCAAGCCCCAAACTCTTTTGAGGAAGCGATGCGACTGTAGCATTGCAGTAGATCATATTTTAGTAGAGTTTGTTGTTTTTATTTACGATCTGTTCAAATAACTCAAAAAATTACTCTAAACCCTCTAAATCATAATGATCTTGAGACCTAATTCATATTATATACGTCTGATGCATTCAATTAAATATGATATATTTTTAAAAGAATTATTTTCATAATAATTAGGTATGCTATCTCTTCATTTACTGAAATACCAATCCTATCAAAAGATATAATGTGTCGTAAATTAGTCCAATATAAAAATAGGCTTCCCTCCATATGTCCTGACCAACGTCGGAGTACCGACTATAAGACATGTCCATCAGTGGCATTTGTATATAATGTATATATACATATTAGCTGGCGGTGAGCAGAATGTTGATGTTACACCGTGGGAGAATCGAACTGTGCCAACAGCTACCATGCTGAAATACAGCATGCGTTCACCACTATTTCAGGGTACACCGTCCCGACCGCGATCGACAGAATGCCAACAAAAACTAATTTAGTACGTCTCAACCACTGAATACACTTTACGAATATGTAAACGTTGAAAAGCATGGTGGTTGAAGTTCTATATTATAGGGTCACCTGAATGGAATGAAGAAATGTAGAATTTGTCGCTCCTTAAATGGGGCGTAATTAGAAAAATTGCAGGAATTTCACTAGTTTTAAAGTTTCTGGCTTCTGATCATAATCTACCGGATTATGATCAAGGCTATAATTATGCAACTGAATATGTTTTAACGATTTGTTAACCACTTGTTTCACTTTTAGAATTTGATTTAATATTCATTTAAAACCCAAATACAAACCGTTACATCTATATAAACAGGTTTCATCTGTATTCTATCTGTATTTCATCCGTTCCATCTGTATACTGTGTGGTTTCATCTTTGTACAGTAGATAGGTATATGAAATAATAGGTGATAGGTGGAACTAATTGCCACAAAGACGGGGATTGTAATACTGTCCGAAAAACTGAATGCTTATGTAGGGAAAGGTCGGGTAAGTTGGCGAAACGGGTTAAATGACGCGTAATGAAAGAAATTATTTGCGTTATGCTGCTGTAAGTTACAAAGTAGCTAAACTGATATCTCAATGGCTATTGAAATTTGTCTGCACATGGTAGCAGTTGGCTGAAGTTTGTGTATATGGACAGATCGTTATAATATTTTCAGTGTAGTGTATAAAAGTTTACAATAAAGTTTCGAGGTAAGTTAGCAAGGTTAATTCAGTTGTGCCAGATTGTTATTATTGCATATTATTCAGTGTATGACACAAGTATTTCGGTAATCTCTCTACTCGCTGTTGAAATTTCTTATCATAACATTAACAACTCGTAATCTTACCCGCGCCATAAATTACTATTCTATTTTTGTTTTGTTTTCTAGAATGCCATTAAACTATATCAAGAAAACCAATAGGCGATCATGGACCGAGGTAAACGTTCACGCTGCGCTAGGGGCTATTTAACTGGGTGAGTCTTGCAATACTCTCCGGAACTTACGTTGCCAAAAAAAGCGTGATAGGGTAAGTCTTCCGGACCATGATGGAAGATATCACCAAACGTTCACCCCTGAGCAAATGGATGCATCTGTAAAATATGTAAGTTAGATTACCAAACGAGCATTTGGACTTACACTGTGTCAGCTAGGAAGACTAGAATTCGATTTTACTGAACAAAATATATTAGCAATATATTTAACAAGGAATCAAAAATGGCCGGAAAGGATTGGATAAAGTGTTTTATCACTAAC
The DNA here is from genome assembly GCA_964058915.1 of Tetropium fuscum. Taxonomy (NCBI): domain Eukaryota; kingdom Metazoa; phylum Arthropoda; class Insecta; order Coleoptera; family Cerambycidae; genus Tetropium; species Tetropium fuscum. The sequence continues at coordinate 20,556 of CAXKVY010002113.1, forward strand.
CATCACATCCAGTCTCCGAACTCCAGAATTCCATTCAATAGGGCTTCAGGTACAAAATTTTTCGGCATTTTGAAATAAGTGCGCGAAAAATATAAATTTTATCCGAGTCGAATATATTATGCAGACGAAAGTGGACTCTCTTCGGTACCTACAAAACTGTGGCGTGTGGCGAAAATAGTTACGGTGGAACCATGTAAGAATACTATTGTTGTGCGTGCCGTCAATGCCGTAGGAAATTTTGAACCGACGATTTCATTTTTAATCGCATAAAGATGAAGGAAGAATTACTATTGGGTGCCCTCCTGGATCGACAGGAAGCTCCCAGAAGAATGGGTGGATGAACATTGCAATATTTTTAAAATATTTAAGGTACTTCAAAGAATACACTAACCCTGCACCATAAAACCAGTTCTCCTGCTTGTTGACAACCACGCATCCCACATCTCATTACCAGGCATAATCTTCTGCCAAGAGAATGGAATTATCATGGTGGGATTCCCACCCCACACGACACATCGATCACAGCCTCTCGATGTGGCATTTTTTCGTTCATTAAAGACATTTTTCTCCGGAGAGTATGATTTGTATGTTGTGGGCCATCCTGGTGAAGCCGTAAGTGATATAAATATTTGCAGAATTTTTAACAACGCCTATTTTAAAGCTGCAATTGGAAACACAGTAAACGGATTCATAATGTGGAATAGAATCGTTTAATCCCCGTATTTTTGGTGATGATGATTTCTCAGCGGCCGAAATAGCAGAGAGAGTTTACCTGAAACGAGCCTCTTTAAGCACGAAATCTTGTACAGACACAGCAATTCCATATGTGGTTCATGAGCAAGCAGCAGATTATTGTTCGGATGATGAAGTAATTTTGTGAAAAATGGCATGGTATCAAATGCATTCGAGCAATTAGAGCAAAAAACTCCATGCAACTCCACGGAGAAGGTTTAAAAAAATGCTGCAAATATGGCCATGTCAAAAGTCAAAATATATATATTTGTGAATCAC
>CAXKVY010002114.1:0-22500 GCA_964058915.1 Tetropium fuscum
AGCCTTGATTGGCGAACTACGTAATGAATGGATTTACATGTAACAACTACTCAAAGAGCTTTAACTCTATCTATCACAGGACGCATGACGCTACCTATCATAGGCATTATTGATGTATGATGTGAAATTTTCAAGAATCAGTACTTTGTAGCAATTTTAGAGGGGAAACCCGCGGGCATATACCTTTCCCTGTACGTAGCGCGGCTATTTTTAAGCGGTTTTTATGAAACACGCGTATGCTGTTATGCTGTATGACCATCTTAATGTAAAGTGTCCGAACTGTACGATTTGTTATTATTGAGACATATTTTTTTTATTTTTTGGGACGCCACTATGTTGGCAATTATTATTGGATTTCTCTTATAAAACAATAGGATTCTTTCTTTATCCAAAAACGAGTTTTGGCCAAATCTTACGTTGATTGAACATATTGTTTTTGAGATAGTGTGTTAACAAATAAAACATGGGTGTGCGTGTGTGTTTATGACCACACGATAGAAGTGAAAACTTCTAATTAACGAATTTTAAAATATATACCTATATAATTATATTTATGTTATATAATGGATTAGTTCGGTGAATCAACAAAAGATAATATCGGTATTGTTATATAAAATTATTTATTCTTATCTCTGTATCCATGAAGTAATATTAGTTACAAAACAAGCGGGGCAAGGGCAAGGCAGTAATAATTAATATTATGAAATAAATATTTTTTTCTATTTTCACAAAGTAAAATAACATTTACAATATATACAGTACAACGTCTTATACATACACAGCAAATCCTGTCACATTTACATATGTACACACATGACATGTATGATATTAAATTACGTTCAATTAAAAATAATTATTTATTCGCAGTGTTTTAAAACAAAGTGAAATTTCAAAATATATATACTGTCCGCCCGTACACCGCACCCGTTAATACACGTTGACCGTACACGCCCATGACACAGATACTTCAGGCAACCGGCGCTAGATGCGGCCCCACTGTATGTCGCTCCAAAATACCTACTCATAGTTAGCAAGTACTGCGGCGTACCATCACTTCGGCAGTCGATTCGTTTCAATCCAATTCAATTCAATTCGATACTTTATAATTCCATTTATGTTATATACTGGATTAGTTCGGTGCATCAACAAAAGATACTATCGATATTGTTATATACAATTATTTATTCTTATCTCTGTACCCATGAAGTAATATTAATTACAAAATAAACAATAATATTTGTGCATTATATTGTGGAATTTTCCTCTGATTGGACTTCTTCACTGCTATTATATTCTAAGAATGACACAATAGGTCTATGGAAGCTAAAATATGCTGTAAATATTTTCGATTCAACTTTATCTTTCTCGCTTAGTCAACGAGTGGACTTTCCTCGACTGAGCGTTACATAGACGAACGTGACGTGCGACGGCCCAGTCGCACCAGTCTCTTTCAATACCCACAAACTCTCTCTACTGTCTCGCTCTGCCGACTGAGCCGACTTTACCCGAAGGAGCGTTACATAGCCAAGCGTGACGTGTGACGGCCCAGTCTCATTCAACACCCACAAAAATAAAAGTGCATCCGCACGGACGGCCATTTTGGCAGTTGTTTAAAATTTGATGGCGAATACAAATGTTAAAAATGTTTGCTCTCCCACAAAAATTGGCGAGTTTAGTTTTTACCTGATCAAATGCAAACACTTACCTACTCATCGACATTCGCAGCGAAGAGTATAATAAGTTGCTTGTAAATTTAACCAGTAAGCCTAATTATTAGCCTGGGGCAAAAAATATGTAGAAATTCCTGATAGATTCACACCTGCATAGCGAAAGTGGAAAAAAATAGATCTTTATACAATCATGTCAAAAGCCATCGAGTCCTTTTCCTTGTGGTACACGATCTGCGATCAGCGGGTGGTTGTGGTATTTCACGACCAGTTCATGTACAATTCTCTTATCTGAAATTAATTAGCCGAAAAAAAGTTAATACAAGCCATTGCGAATAATAAATAACGATTCGAGATATACCAGCGATTAGCTGGCGTTATGGGAGGCCGAAAAAGAAATTTGCAACTAGTTGGTGAAGAGGATGCATTTTACGTAACACAGGCCGTAAATTACTACGCGTCACCGATGTCGGGAAGCAACCAAACCGTCTTTTGTTATACGTGCCGCGCGGTATCCTGCCACCTATGGCCTACCCGATTCTAATTATGCGCTCCCACGCATGATCATACATAATCAGCACCGTGAGGTACGTTAGAATATCTATATTTTAATATCACGTCGTTCTAAAGTATAAGGCTTCGAATTACGATAATCACACGCCCAACTAGATGCATGACAAAGGAGATTTGACATTTGGACGCTGGGCTGTGTGGAAATAATAAGTTTTGAAACGAGACTCGTAATGTAAAGCGGACATAGACATAATATATAATCAATTATTATATGACTATGAGTGTGGCTGACATTGAGCAGGCCATTGAGAATGAAGAGCTTGCAAGAAATGTCACCGAAAAAGTGTCAAGTGAAACTTCAGTACCTACTGGAATATCTTAGTTATAGCAATATCGCAATGTTTACCTATACTGAAGAAATGTCCTGAAAGAAGAAATGCCAGTTTTGCAGTCCCTCATTAACTTCCTCAGGTTTCGTTGTCGATCAACAAGACTTACGTACCGACCCTGAAAAAGTATCGGCTATTATAGCCAAGGAGATGTAATCCTAGAAATTTCGATATGTCGGGGATGTCCGTCGGCTTGATAGATGGCGCGGAAGGTTAGAATGACTGTAGAATTTATGACCCCGAGAAGGTCACCCCAAATGAAAGAATTGTGAAACCTGCCTGTCTACTAAAAAAATATATTCTAGGACTCATCAGAAACCCAATGCTATTTTTTTTTTGCATTCGGTGCACGAAGTCCAAAATGATGGGCAAATCACAGAATTTTTTTAAAAACTTTTCTGTCTGAAAAGTTCTGAGATGTGAAGACCCTTTTGCAACCTAGTTTCCCAGATGGTAAAAGTAGTAGATAGACGAATATCGTCTGTTGACAGGAAAATATGTTATGTGACAATGGATCTACAACAAACCATACTATTGCCGAAGTTATCCACATCTAAGGCCTCTTATTTAAGGGAAATGTGGTGTTATATAACGTTGGTATCCACTGTGTCAAAAATTCAGACCACAAGTCATATTTTTTTAACTGGACTGAAGATATTGCCAATAGAGGCAGTAATCAGTGGCGTAGCCAGAATTTTGGTTTCGAGGTCCCAAGAGGGTTGGAACTAAAACACCAAGGAAAAACTCTAATTACTCAAAGAAGAGATTCCTGAAATTGACCATTTCATAATTTGGTAACATCATGTGGAGGACAAATTTGTTAACAAAAACACGAATTTGTTAAAACATTAAATATCGACGAAATTATAAATCATTTTGCAAAAAAAAACTCTCGATGATCTGGTCGTTTTTTATAATACCTTACCTTATAGTAATTTGTAACATAATGTTTATGCTGACTTATTGAGTGTTTGTGTTTTACTGTTTTCTGTCTTTTGGATTCTATGAGGCTCGATCAGTTCTACTCTCGCTACCATACATGGTAAGCAACATATTACTACTAAAATTATATCACAAGATTAATTAATTCAAAAATTTATAAACCTGGACCTAATAGTAATGAATATAAGAATTATCATTTTCCACTAGTTATAGAGGTTTTCAGGGACCCCCTCCTGAAAACGTTTGCAGGGGGGCACTCAGTTTTTGTTACGCCACTTGAAGTAGTGCCATGATAACTGGTTCTTTCCCCTGGCATCACCCAAACAATTGAATTTCTACTCGTTACCATGCTATTTACGAAAACGTGAGAAAAGTAAACGCCACAAGGTATGCATCTGGGGCCCATGTTATTTCTCTCCACTCATATACCTACTTCTGCTTCAACTTCGTCACATGGCTGCTGGCGATTTGCTAATGATGTCTAATGTTGGTATTGATTCGGGTGTGAGATTGAAGTTCAGTCTTTTCTACTGTTAGAAACACTCTTGGACCGGGCGACGACAAGTATATTTAAACAGCGCGGTGTTTTACTTTCACTTGAGACGTCAGCAAGTGGTGCTCAAAGGTACACTGTCCATTTGCCTTTCTGAAAGATAGTTGATAGATTTTAAAAAATGATTACGTTAATTTTTTTCGTAACGCTATCCGTTTCTACGGTTTTGCATTAGGCTGGTATCTTGCTCATTCCTATCACTTTTTATGTCAATTTCTGGGGGAAAAATATCATGTAAACAATGTAATGAAGTCTACATTGCTGAAACACTACAACTTCCTGAAGAACGCCTAAAAGGATACAAATATTTAGCTAATATTACAGCTTTAAAAAAAACATTGTAATGAAACAGGAACAAAAGAATAAGGAACAAAATTATAAAACACGCCTATTTATGGAATTTATATTTAAAAAAAATCCTAATGCATGCGTAATAACGAAAAAGATACAGAACATATTTTTAAAATCTACAATTGATGAATATGAACTGGACACTGCTACTTTAGTTCATTTTACAAAAAGTATTTATTGCACTCGACATGTTGTCCTATAACGGCCTATAACGTCCTCGTTGGACAATTGTCACGTGCAAGAAACATTTACTTTTTGCACTTGTTGCATAAATAACTATTATACGTATTGATTAAAACTGTCATTTTTCACTACTTCAAATGTAGTAGTATATTAAACAAATCATCTTTTTATAAAAGGCCGAAAAGGGACCGAAACGTTAAGATTTTGTTATCAGTCGTTTTATTGCTACCATCCCATTGGTACCATGTCCATAGCGACAAAATCTTCAGTTAGAAGATACTTCGTATGACAGTGATATCTAAGATGACTCAGGAGCGCCAGAGCCTTTATCGTTTGATAATTCCGACGGATTTGTAGGTTGAGACTATAAAAACACTATTAAAGTAACCATCAAAGCGTTTACGGTATCCGTGGGTTTTGAAAGCTCTATGTCATTATAAATCATCACAGGTGGTTACGGAGGTCTAATAGTAATATTAGGGTTGTTGTCCTTCACACGATGCTTCAGTCGTTGCTTTACACTGCGAGGAACTGGTACCATTCTAACTGCCATCGTTCTATAATCTCGGTTAATTCCACATCCTGATTTCAATGGGATAATATGTTACATTAAAACAGTTATTTACACGTCCGCTGTACCGTCGTGATGCACATTAAACGGATAAATCTCCAGCAAGTGTTTAAATCACAATTAAAATGATTTCGTGATTTTCTGTTCTAACCATGATGTAGCAATTATTGCTCGTTCCTGTCATATGTAGCAATTGGACGGAATGCAGCGGCTTTTCTTGCCTGATCAAGCCGGATAGCCGAACATTTAGGAACAAATACGAATTATTTAGGCGTTTTGCGAGTGGGGCTAGCAATTAATAATCAAAACTTACCATCAGTCAATTTAATTCTGAATTAGGTTCTAATTTGGATGATTTTTGTTGCATTTTGCATTATAGGTTAACCCAAAGGATTCCAAATGGGGGTGGTATCGCCTTCCGGAGGGCGTTATTTTATTTGCTAAACAGTTTGAAACCGATACAAATGGAGAATCGATATTTAATACCATGAAGTTTTTTCAAGAGAAAGAAAATCCTTGAAACGCACTTGGAACAAGCAGTACTAAATGCATGTACTCGCTATACATTGTGTTATTCATCATCAAAATTTATCACCATCAGCATTTGGTTGCAAAAGAATCTGAATGAACGCCTGCATACAACATTTCATAACGTTGTTAAAGCTTGCTGCTGAACATAGAAGTTCGTTGGCTCTCATAACAATTACAAGGTGAAGTGAATTTAATTGAAACCAAACAACGCCACAGCCCTCAGCTGCTTGTGTGGGGAAACTTCTTCTTTTCAAACGAAATCTAGATAGAGATGAATACAGTGACTTTCCCACGTTAGCAGAAATCTCTGCAAAACAAAAATATTTACCTGCTGTCAACATTTGGACGTTCTTCGGTTTCAGGATATTTTAGACACGAATATATCAAGTTGGGTTTTAGGTCCTTTCGTAAATTCAGATACAGAAGACTCATCAAATTTAGAAGAGGAACTATCGTAGAACTAACTCATAACTAATGAATAACTAAAAGTAAAATTCAGAAATGGGTACCAAAAGGTCTGGCTTCAAAAGTAATAGCAGCACTCTACCCTAGATTGTGAGAAACACTACAGAAATTTTTAATTGCATTATCTTCATCGTATTTGGTTGAGCTCGGGTTCAGTGCAGTAGCAAAAATAGTACATTGTTTATATTAGCATTAAAAGTGTCTTGTTTTATTAGTATTAATTTTTAAAGTGAATACTTCTTTAGCCGCATGAGAGTGATTTTTCAAGGTCGCATCACGACACGTTCTATAACATTTTCGTCTCGCAAGTGAGATAAAGCATATGACAGATATGAGGGGGAGAGAGAGAGAGAGAAACAGAGATATCGAATGCAGCTTTGACTTGGGCAAGGATCGATCTCCCACAAGTGTTCTAAAGCGGAAAGTAATTTTGATATAATTTATAAACGGTCGTGACAGAATCGGATTTAACCAGAATACAATATTACTTATGCATATTCTGCTGGATATATCTGGATAGGCTTTCGAATCTGATCCAAATGGATGATGATCTATTTGCGGAGGATGCACCATTGCCACTACTTCACTTTCTACGTGAGAAATTCGGTTTAGATATGAATAACGACCGAAACATTGCTAAATCAGGAACAACGATTGATGCTATATTCTCGAGAAATCTACACCATTTAGAATCACGAACACATGTCACACTTCAGTTGCCATAAATCCAATATGTACAATAATACCTCTCTCTATCCCCCCTCTCTCTCTCTCTCACTCTCTCGACGAATCGGTAAAGAAGTATTCACTTCGCGGTACTGTGCCGCACGCGGTTTTGTTTTTATTTGTGCTTTGAAATTATTTAAACCACATTGGGATAATAAAGCAAAGTAGGTAAGTAGGATATATCGATGTAGTTATGGATACTAGACATGGAACAGTCAACAGGAATATTCGCCATATTTCTAATTGAGTTCATTTGTGATTGATTTTGGTTCAATTTGCTGAAAACAGAAGTGGAATGGAAGATTTAGGTGTACCTGAGGGATACTGGAGTGTGCGAAAGAGATTTATTTGAATCGTCTCCCAAAGAAATCTGGAGAAATTGATGAATGTATCTACCAACATTTTATGGATTGGTGCAAACAAAAAAACAAGTTGTATTCAGAATTTTAATTGATGGTGTATTTCTCAAACTTGGATATAAAAAAGAGGATTGATATAAGCAAATATTTAAAAGTAACGTGCTCTCTCAACAGACAAGGACATGAGGGATATTTAAACGCTTAAAAAAATAAAATTTTTAAAAAGCTTCTCTATAGACCGTCCTAATATTGCGGGTAATATTGGCGGGCGCATGTCATTCTCATGAATTATTCAATTTGACAATAATTGATAATGTTGTAGATGTGAAATCCGCCTTAATTATGAAAATTCCCAATACCAAAATTAAGAGACCACGTTCTTTTACTATACTGGGAAATATGTTTGTATCGAAAATATGGTGCTTTACGGAATCGTAGAACGTCAATGATATCCAAGATATGTTAGTGGAAAGTGTCATCGAATGGTGGTCGGTATTCATAAAATCAGTGTCGTCTCGCAAGAAGTGGTAAAATGTTTGAAGCTGGACAACTACTACTACTACAATCTGCTACCCCTTCAATAGACGACGGTGGTGACTCACTTTTGAATAAAAATAAAACTTGATTAACACTTTTAATCTAAGGTTAAAAGTGACTACTTTTGTTGCTAAGATATTTTTTTTCAGTATAAAATCTCAACCTTAAGAGTTTCCTTCCTAACAGCAAAAAAATGTGTTTATTACTATTTTTGTGTTAATGTTTAAATAACAGTATTCTCTAACAGTATTTCTAATTTCTACTTTGTGATTTGCGATTCATAATAGACAGAGAGATAACATATATAGATAAAATGCTATTATGTATATTTTAATATATTATGCTATAATTGGCGTTGGACATTTTTTTTTCTCCTAAAGAGGGAGGAGGCCTAGAAAAGTTCTGTTCAGAAATGTCACAATGTAAACATCTTTTGAATTGAATGATTTTCATTGTAAACGCCTGGCCCATCAAACAAAATTGACGGTATGATTGGTATGACCAATGCTTGTGTATGTGACAAGCCACTTTTTACCTTTAGAAAACAACATGTAAGTGTACTATCAAGTACTATCCATCCAAGCAATTTGTACCCGATCAATAATTACCTGATACAAATCGATTGCAGTTCACGACTACCACGATAAACAAACAATGGTATCGATAATTGTATACAAAACAAATACCTTAAGGTGAGGGGTGAGGTGGTGTCGCGCATAATTAAGAGAAATGGAGACGTAGGATGGCCAGTGCCAGTACTGTTTCATAAGATTGTATACCGAACACATCCTTGAGATGCTTGCGCAAGTTAACAAACTGACACATTGAATTAATTAGGGACACTTGTATAAAATGCACAGAACCATTATTGAGTGGAGAAGAATTCAATTCTATCCAGTACGGAAGCTGCTTGAAAAGTACGCACGCGTGTCCTTTACACGGATCCATCTCCAAGAATTTTAGTTTTCAAAGCATCGTTGGTTTTTTTCATTGTAATTAATACGCATTGTAATTAATATTCATATATAACATTTTGTTTTATCTGTGCTGTGTATCCGTTTTTTTATACATAATAAAATTAGGTTTGTCTACGATCATTTGATGATAACTCAATAATATATTTTTAAGTGTTGTATAATGGAGTCATTATACAATAGTATTGAATAATAATACTTGCTTTTCATTATAGGTACAACACTTTACATTTGATATACATATGTTGGCACGCCAATGTATATTGGTATTGAGAACTAAAAGTAAAGTTGGCTAAATGATCACCGAATCTTGCAATTTGATTTTGATGTCATTGACGTATTAAAATATTTTTTTTACATCTCTCAAAAACGCATTAAGAACTGAAAAACCTAGCTCGTTAATAATGTCTGTCATTAATTTCTCGTTGAATAATATACTATTACACGTTGGGTGTGACATTCATATGATCTTATGATGTGTTTAAGTGAACTATGAATATTCTATATTCGCAGATATTAGATAAGACATCGGATTAATTAAAATATTGGGATTAGTGTCGTAATTAATATCGAGCCGGTAATTCCATCAGATACTACATGGAATTCTTCAAGGCCCCTTACATCAATACTGTTAATGTACCCATGTGTACAAAATTCGTTTCGTACGTATTATCAGACGTTGTAGATCTCTGCACTTTAAATATCTTGAGTTGACACACTGAATAACGTAATCTATATATTAGACAAGATGGCTTCACCTGATGTTTGATTGATGATCTTTAACTGTCTTGATTCTTTCTCTCCGGCACCCTAAACTTAACATACATGAAAGTGGTTAGGGGCCCAAGAGTGGAACCTAGGGGCACAACAAAATGTTTTGCAACCAAGTCAAGTCACCTGTTGCATTTCATAAAACTAGCATAATTATATAATTATAAGGTGGACAACAATACATCTGCGGGCAACAAATTGATATGCAGTATTCGTTCTAGATAAAAATACTAACACCTGTGTAATTACTATTTACTTATAATTACTGTACATACTGCACATATATTGTATAATTGTTTCAGTGTGTGTTATGTGTTTATCAAACGTTAGGTATATTGTAAAGCACTTATTTTCAAACATTTATATAAGTACTCAATGTTTTTGTCGGCATCGAAATAGGTACAAAGGAGTAGCTATAAAATAAACGTACCGTTTGAATTTATAATTTATTTCTAGGTATTTTTTTATTAGCCATAGACAAGGAAGTAAGCTGCGGCAAAACGTGTAACTTAATTATTATTTAACATATTTTTGTCGTTCATTACGGTAGTATAAAGGCATATGGCATGAGCGATAACTAAACGTTGTCCTAGCTAATTACCATTCCAAGGTTATGATGTCAAATATCTAAATTAATTTCTACAGTTTATATAGTTGACTTATTTTAATGGTATGACATTTCTAAAAACAAGGGAGCAAGCACCTTCCAAAAACAAGCAAAACTCTGTAGGTGACCTATACACTATACATACTGTTATAATGTTCAAGAGTTACTTTATTAACCTTCTAGAATCTATTCTAGAAGATAAGTTGAGTTCAGTCGATAAGTTGCCCTTAAAGGGGCAGGGTTTCTTAAGCATCTTCAAGATATGTTCAAGCTTTTATGCTAGGTGACACGGGAGGTATCTATAACTTTGCTATTAAAGATATTAAAATTTTGATCTATGCGAGAAGTGTATAGGTATTACATGTCCTTTTTTTGCACAAATTACAATTTTTTTTTAACCTCCGGTTTAAACGGAAGTGTCCCAAACATTGTTATTTTAAATAGGTAACACAGGAGATAAGTAACACTTTGTAACTTTGCTATTTAAGATATCTATAAGAAATTTTGAACTTTGCAAGAACTATATATAGCGTCCTCTTTTTGAAAAAATCAAAAACATGTTTCTACTTTCGGTAGATATATAAGAGGAACTTACCTAAACTTTGTTATTTTAACGATACCTCAGTACCTCTACATATATTTTTGACCTATTATAGCAACATGTTCTTAAATAACAAGTATTAGTAACCTTTTTTATACAGGATGTTTATTACAAACGGGCCTTCAGGAATAGCTTTCTTGGACGAAAATAAGGTGATTCAAGTAAAGAGTATTAATTGTACTAAGATAAGTATATTATCTTAGTACAATGTTGTTGTTATTTTTTTTCTTTTGTTATTTTAAAATTTCATATTTTCACATGTTTCTGTTGTATTCGTGTTGCCTAAGTTTTCAGCTGTTACAAGAACCACATTAGATACTAACTGTAATAACTTTTTCCATTAGCTTAGCTTTTTACATTAGCTTAGCGACGCGCAACAAGTTTTTTTAAAGAAAATATAATACTATTTTAAAATAACTAATATAGGTAATTTTCTAAAAATATATATCTTTAAAGAAAATCCTAAGGAAACAATGTAGCGGCAAGAGCAGATATTCGCATTTATAACACAAAAAACCTTATTGAAAATTTGAGCAAAATTACTCTGGTAATTAGTAGATTATCGTAAAAATATTACTGAAAAAAATATTCTGGGGACTATTATCTATTTTAAGTTGACTTAAATCATATTATTTTCGTCCAAGGAAGCTATTCTTAAAGTATGGCCCATTCTTTAGTAAACACCCTATATAATCTTCTAAAACCAATCAATAAGTTGCCTAGATTTCCTGGCTTAGTATTTCCACAAACTCCAAGGGGACTTCAAAGTCTTTTAAAGTTTAAAACTTTTAACTTTTCTGTTCAAGATATTAAAAATTTTAACTTTGCGAAAGTCTTGCATAATTTCTATTGTAGAAATTAAACAATTTCTTTAACTTCCAGTTTTACAGAAAGTGACCCAAATTTTGCAATTTTAAACGGTACCATATATATTTTATTACCTACCTATATGATTTGTGTTAAAATTCCCTTTTCAACCATATACCGCAACATGGGATTTGTTCTTAAAATAACAGTTAACAATTTTTGCATAACCTTCTAGATATCTAGAAGAGTTGAGTGATAATTTCCACACTCTCATTTCCTCAAGCACCTAACAGAGGTTTCTCTTTGAATTCCCTTTTCAACCATGTACCGCAACATGGCATTTATTTTCAAAATAACAGTTAATAACATTTTTTACGTAAAGTCTAGGTGGCCGTGATATGAACCCTTAAAAATTGTTCTTATTTAAAAAATAATCTCGAACTAACTCTTTAAAGTTTCATTTGTTTTGATGGAATTTGTGACCTTTGTGTAACATTTGACCTTTCGTTACGAGTCAGTTGTCTTCCTTATTGCTCTCAGTTTCTTATTCATTGTTTATGCTTATCTGTATTCCTTATGTTTTTATTTATACCTCTTTGATCAATATTTTCTATTTGCATTTCTGATTGTTCTGCTAATTTAAATTTCCTGTAGAGGCTGGAACCTTGGATGTGACGATAGCACTGACAATGATGACGACGACGACTGAGCTTCCACGAACACCAAAACACTTATACTTCGCTAGACGCGCGTTTCGCTAACCAAGTTGACATCATCGGGAGGCAATTAAAACTGAGTTTTAATTTTCTTTTAATTCATCATTATGCTCTTTCTCTGTCAATTGTTAATTTTTGAATGTTTATGATGTGTCTTTCATAAAATCTTTCACTTTTTCAGAAAGATCTTTCATAAAATAGTACAGATAATTCTAATAAATCAGATATAAACATCACTGGAGCGGAATCGTGGAATACAAATATTATTTCAAACAATATTTTATTTTACTTCTTGCAGCTCGTTCACTTATCGCAAGATAATTTTTCTACTAATCGGCATGTCTTATATTATTACTCAGTCCGCATTCTGCTTGATAAGAGTGTCAAGTGGATCCTGGATTATGTTTCAAGTAGTATCATCGTCAAATGTGACGTTACTTTGCAATTGCACTTAACTATAAATATTTGTAGAGTTTATTAGCCTCGGAGAAGTTTTTTCATGCTGTTATATGACTCATATATTTATTAATAACCGCTTGCGAAAATTACTCAAAAAAATCAATGGAAACGCTGAAAACACATTGAGTTAATGGTGCTTCTAGTGAAATGCTGCTTCAAATTGAAATAAAGTTGTGTAAAATTACAAACGCAAAAGTGTGCCAATAGCAATATTTGCTGGACAGATTTGGAACTCCCCTAAAATTTTGCATTGTAATCGAATTCCCATTTTAATTTTTTTTAAATAAAATAAAAATTGACGTTCAAAATTCATTGAACGAAATGTTTTGCTATTTTCTCGAAAATGGTCACTCGCAGAGACATTTACAAGGAACATCATCACGCTCTTGCTCCCTGAACATACACGAAACGTAAATTTGTATATTTTCTACAAAGGTATCGATACTGAGGAATAAACCTAAAACAAAAAATCACCATAATTAGTTTGTTGGTTCGCGAGAAAATCAAATTTGAAATTGTTAATAATTTTTACTGGTACAATTTTGATACGAAGTGTATAAGGAATATGTATTCTATATAAAAAATAACCACTTCACGGTAAGTGACCGAATGCAGGAGAAACTAAAGGAGATATTTACTTAAAAATTAACAGCAATAACAGCATTACTAAATTGACCCAAGCAAAGTGCCTTGTGTAATATTTGTCCCTATTATTAACGCATTATTTAACTGCTGTTTGTTTAGCAGACTTAATTTAATTCAATTGATGCATTGCCCTCTATATGCTTTGTCTGCTGCTTAACTAGGGAGACATGAAATTTGACGATTAATTCGCTCTTTCAATTAACTCGGGACACGTGTGCAAAAAAATATGGAGATAAATCATTACCAAAAATGATTATCCCTGAAAGAATGAATTGTACAAACGCTATTTTTCTCAAACAGAATCTGCGATATAGGTAGAAAATGGATATACTAATATATGTAATAGTACTATTTCTAATCTTATAGTGACAAGCTATAGTACATTACAACTACAAGATACAACTTAGTAGGTACAAATTACCCACCCACAACATAACATTGCAAGGTAGCAGTATCTAGCTAATAAATCCCAACAAAGACATCGATTTATCGTCAGCCGTAGAGCTATATCAGCAGAGATCTTTTCACCACAACAGGCAATTACAGTCCACTAACATGTAATTATCCTGGCAAAAATACAAATTGCATGTAATGTCGTAACAAGGCATAAATCCAACAGAGCCTATAATGCTAATGTCGCATTTCATTAAAGAAAATTAAAAGTGCTTAGCATAATTACATCATTAATTTTTCATGATAATTTATTGTTTATCCAACAACGTGATTAATTTCCTTGTTGCAACCATTGATTGAATAATGTATGCCGAAGGTGTCGAAGAAAAGGTATCCTACTGCATATATATATATATATATATATATATATATATATATATATATATATATATATATATATATATATATATATATATATATATATATATATATAAAATAAGAAGAAAATATACTTTGTATGATTTACCATAATCTTAAATCATATGTTGGGATAATACACATACTAGAATACGAAATTTCTTACGTATCGTGTATAAAAATAAATATTATAACTAAGAATATCTGTAAATAATCATGTTCATCTTGATGTTATAATAGATGAACTATATTTGAGTTGTAATTATGTTATAAATCACTTAGCATAGATATTTCTCGTTAAAGTAATGTGCAAGACAATTTGGTACGTATCAAATAAGATATTATCATAGATGATTACGAATGCAAAATTATATACGTTAAGATATATCAGAGATTAAGATATATCAGATATAGAAGGGAATATGATAGAATAGACTAAATAGGAAGTAGAAATGTAAACAGTAGGATAGTGTATAGTAGACATAGTGAAGGTGTAACGATGCTAAACACAAATAAACTCGATGACTAAAGAGAGAAAGTGTACATTTATTAAAAAAAATTGAATCAAGAGGCCATGAAAACAAAAAGGGGAACCAAGGAATAAAAATAATAATTGGAGACAAATTAAGAAACGGATAGCAGATAGAGATTGGGAATGAGTTTTGCAGATAATAATTAACAGGAAATAAAAGGCGAGAAGGAGCGTAGATTGGAAATATAAATTTGTAAGCAATTTGCAGAGAGAAAAGAATATTAGAGAAGAATATTAGAGGAGTTATTGATTTGCATGAGGCCATAAGGATGGGTCATACTGCAGTTTGATAAAGGTTAGATGGACAAGGTCGAGGTGTGAAAGTGAAAGGGTATAGAAGCGTCATTTATATATATTTATATTTATATATATATATGTATATATATATATATATATATATATATATATATATATATATATATATATATATATATATATATATATATATATATATATATATATATATATATATATATATATATTTATATATATATATATTTTTATATATATATATTTATATATATATATATATATATATATATATATATATATATATATATATATATATATATATATATATATATATATATATAAATATATTTATATATATATATATAATTTTTTTTGATAAACACTGAAATAATTTTGTCAATATATTTTGCTAAATTATGTACTCCAACTATCGTGACTTTGTGAGGTCGACGCCAGCAAACACAAAGCACAAAAATTGAAGGAAAAAATATCTATTGCATCGAAGATATTATTGAGTTTGCTTACGTATACACGCATGTAACATTTTAAGGCCTCTCACTAAATGCAAAACAAAGAAATTAGATTCTAGGCGATCGAAGATCCCAGCTGGCTGCATTCCATTTCAAGATGGCTAACCGTTTAGTCTTTGTTTACAAATAGACTCGTTGTTTCTACATATAACCAAGTACCTAGTGAATAATTATCCTGGAACGGAAAAAATGCATCTGAATGTCCTTAAATAGACCGGGCAGCACACGTGCATGCAGCGTTTGTAATATACGATACAAAGTTGCGATAATTCTGCATCTAGAAAGGAATTCCGCTTTCCTGGCACTTGCACAATTTACGACGTCTGACACGATACTAAAACAATTTTGACTAGTCTGCCATCTCTGTATAGAAATCAGAAATTCCAAAACGGACAATATTTCACAAAAATGCTTAATTTGATTTATTTTATAGTTCATTACTGTGTTTTTATTATTTCGTTACCAACTACATAATACTGCAGACTGTACCCGTGAGGGCATAAAGTGCACTTTATAACCCGCGCGAGCCATAAAAATACAAAAAACAGTTGTTTATTTTAACAAATAGGTACTGCACTTTCCAAGCAACATCATATTAATTTTTATGATTTCTTCTCAATAATCATATTGTGAATGCAATAAGAACTTCAGTGTGACGTAAAACTTTCTATGTACCTACTGCGGATATTAAATAGATGTGTATGTGTATACCCTCAGGCGACTTACAAATCCTCGCGCCAGAAGCACTCAGATCATTGCACTCAGGGCACAAACATCTACGTAATACCCTTGGTACATAAACTGCTATTACATCCCTGTGACGTTGCTAGTTTTTGCGTTATTACGTCTTGTGCATTGTTTTAACGGAATGGTATACTTTATTGTGTAAATTTTTGGATTGGACTTTTAAAATCCTTTACAAGAGACCCATACCTAATAATTTCATCTTTAATAGTTTCTGAGATATTGAAAATTTTACCTTTGACCTGTAGCTTTAACACGTTTTTGTAAAGGGCAACGGGTTTTTTGGGACAACATTGCTCCGTAGCTTCTTCATGTTAGAAGAAGTCCAGTAAATACATTTTTCCAGTACGAGTAAAATGTTTCGGAATTTCGAAATGAGTAAGTACTGGAAAAAAATTACCGAACGTATGACGTACAACATTTTTTTATACATTTAAAAAACAACAAAAACATGTGAGTAATTAAAGAATAGTTTTATGTGCGTCGAGAATGGGAGATGTTTCTAAAATTTCTGAGATTATTTGATGCCGAGAAATACACGGGGCATTGTTCTCGAAGAACGTCTGCCGCTTTACTGGCCGGTGCTAGAGCCCATCTTTCGGTGTTTAAACGACATGGGGGATGGAAAAACTTCTTATGTTGCAGAACCATACATTGAGGAATCATTAGAGATAAAAGCAGGATATCTCGCATTATTCAAAGTTGGGAAAATTGTATTGAAGTGTTCTTCCTTTCTTTGTAAATCAAGGGGCCGTTTTAAACATCAGCAGAATTGATTGAGTAAAATATTGAGTAACGCGAATTGTTACTCAATATTTAGATAACGACGGCATTGAAAGATTAATATGGCCAACGAATAGCCCAAACCTCAATCCAATTGAGCATTTATGGAATATACTTGGAATGCTTTTACATCAGCGGTTACCTATAAATAATGCAGCTCAGTTAATTGAGGTAGTACAAGACGAATGGAATCAGATTCCCCAGGATTTTATCAGAAATCTAATTTACAGTATGCCGCAACGATGCGCTGCAGTCCAGAGGGCCAGAGGAGGCCATACTCATTATTAAGTATTATCATTTCATTTTTCGGTTTACTTTATTATAACAAAGTTAAATATATTTTTAGATCGTGATTAAATTATTAAAATGCAATACTTTACGCAATCACTTGTATGTTTTTTAATAAGTGTACTACATTGATGAATAAAAAAAAGTGTTCATTTCATTCTTTTTCTCTTATAGACCAGAATAACCAACGAAGACAGTGATTGTGAGGCTTATAATGATAAGGATGAAGATTTCGTCCCATCTGATAATTATACAGACTATAGTAGCTCTAGTGACAATGAAGAAATCGGTAGTGATCATAATAAGGAAAATGTTCAAGAAGAAAATTGTGAAGTGGTGGCAGAACCTAAAGAAAAAAAATCTTTCCAAAAAGAGAACGAGATCTCCAGAAGAATGGGAAAACATGTCCTAAAGAAAGTAAGGATCCTTGGATCCTTGGAAATTACTGTGTTAACTTTATGGAAAACATAGAATCTATCACACACAAATATATATTTACTTTTTATCTCTGGCCATGATCAAAATGACGGGAATAATATGCACTCTTTGATAGAGAGAGAGAGAGAGAGAGAAGAAATGGAAACTGAGGTCTGCTCCACTTTATGTCCCTAATGGACTATCATTATGGAATATGCAAAGAAAACAGGCCTTCCTTACAAGGTGCAGAGGAGATTTCTTTGATATGAAAAAAATGAACTATCACAAAAAGTGCTTTGGAATAGAGGAATCATACAGGTTAAAAAGTGTCTAGTGGATCTTTGCGAAGCTAATAAAGCTGTTCCAAAAGTATATTGGGACTTTACTACTTAGAAAATTTACTATCAGATGAAATTGTAAACAAAAATAGGAAAAAGGAAAATGCGAAGAAAGCGACAATTAAATTTACATTTTTTACCATTTTTTTAACTCATCTTATGTAAGCCTTAAATACCCGTATTATTCATTTAATAAAGTTACAATATATGTATTATTTATTATTTTTATGGTTTTTGCATTTTTTTAAAATTAAATATAAGCCCTCTACTTCAATATTCAAGGAAACTTATTTAAAAAATGTAATATTTTCGAGTTCAAATGGGAAACATCTTCAATTTCATTAGCAAAATAGTTATTTTTAAAAATATACGTGAAATAATCACCCAACTCCAGCGATTTAGTAAAACTAATAGTAAAGGTATAATAAGACACAAATACCACTTAACTTAGTAAATTATTTACTGAATAATATGCGGTTATAAAAGGGTACTAATTCTTTAGAAGGCTTTTGTTAAAGACATAGGTATGATTTGAACATGATTTATATATATATATATATATATATATATATATATATATATATATATATATATATATATATATATATGTATATATATATATATATATATATATATATATATATATATATATATATATATATATATATATATATATATATTGTTTAGTAGAAAATAAACCTTTATTCAAATTATTAAACAGAACAATTATTAAAATGCCATTAATTGTGAATACAACAAGACCTCCGCAAAAGTGCCTCATGTATGCAGCACCCATTTACTACATTCTTGTCGGTTGTACCATCAGTGACAAGAATGGTTTCCTTGTCATTTTCAGATTTATTGCCATGGTGCTCCAAATAGGACAAGATTAGATGCATGTTATTTGAACAAGTTTTTATAATTAATTATTGACAATCTGATAACATTTAGTTATTTCGGAGATATTATCAATCGGTTTATTTATTGGTAATAGGGTGTTATGCAAATCAAAGAGATTAATAGGAATGGGATATATTAATTAACCAGATCTGGGTTATTACACTAATTAAAACTTGGTCTTTAATTGATAATATACGGCAAAAAATAGTACATAATATTACCAGTAAACATGTTCTAGAAACAAAATGTAGGAGTATTTTACTATTTTCTGAAGGTTATGTATAAAATATAGTCTAACCTGTGTCGTTTTATTTCAGAAAATCACTAAGGATTCCTAAAAATGTGCCTTGCAGAAAAAAGAGTACAGCAAACGACAGTTTACGGGTAAGTTACCTATACCGTTTTTTTCATAAAACAGCAATAATACTACGCAATTTTCGATGTTAGAGCCCACGATAACGCCTCTACTAATATCGCCTTACCTAATCGCAAACAGTCAATGGACTCTAGATCCAACGTATTCAAAATTAAATTAAATACTTAAACAATTGACATCAAATAACAGACCGGTCTAAAATTTGCATAAGGAAACATGTTACCACTGACACCTAGATAGGTAGGTATATCATCTTCAAAAATTATAATTTAGATTCGCGAATATAACGGAGATGTCTGTTTGCCATGTGAGTAATTTAGCGACTCCGCTTTTAGCTTAGGCGAAGGAATACCTAATAAATAACGGCAGAATACCGTTTTATTTAGCAAATAAACATTTTTTTAATTCCTAGAAAGACGAGTGTGTTCAAGGTCACATTCCGACGATTAAAATAGCAGTTAAGATATTTCATATTTCCTTAAGATTCGCGGTTTCGTCTTGATGGCAATAATAGTATCAAGTGACTTTAGTAAATACGAGGGAGAACGGAAACGCCACGAGCACGTGTCAGTGCGTGACAGCACCAACGTGTTTAATTAATTAGACTTGTAAATCACAAATGTATTTTTATGGTGTGGCAAATGGTGATCACCAGATCGGCCCCCTTAAATCGAGATATACGTTTTCAGTCAATCTACTAAAAGAAGTAATACAAATTAATAAAAGATATCGAATAAAGAAGAAATGTTAAATAAGTGGCATTAAGCTGTAATCCACCTTCTATTGAAAACTGGCGATATCAAGAAATCAAGACAAGACAACTATCGTTAGAGTGAACTGATTGTTGCCTACAAAGTGCTTGGGACATTAATTAATTAAATATATATAGCAACCAGAGACATTTTAACACGGGGAGGCCCAACGGTTCATTCATAAAACGCTAGAAGAGCGGATATTATTTATTGTTCTAAAAAGAGTGGAATGAGTGCGAGAGAGAAAATGGAAGACAGCTGCTGCGGCGGCGGCTATTCGGCAACGCCGCTTCTTGTGATCAGAGCCCATCCAGTGGCGTGTATACTTATTTTTAATGACTGAGTTAGGGTAAACTGCATAGTTATTGGACACAAGAAAAATACTTAATACCCTGTATCGAAATGTTGCAATAAATTAAATGAAAATAGAATCGAAACATTCATAGCATAGCCTAATTCGTGTACATTAAGATAATACTTAGTAACTGTAATAAAACTTTGTCTATGTGTATGTGTTTTGTAGAAATTTATTTATAATTTTAATGCAATTATGTAAGTACAATTATTGGACGTATTTATTAGTTAGTAGACGGTTTAATATTAGTTTTTGGACACATTGTAAATAATTTAAATTCTATAAAAAAAGACACTTTAATAGTTGTCTGACCACTTGGTAAAAATTTTCCTTGCGTGTTTGTTGAAACAACTCATAAAGTCTCTATTTCTTCTTTCACTTCCTCCTAGTTTTAAATGTTTTCATCGTCAAATTCACGTTGTTCATTTCCAATGTCGCTGCCTTGATTCTCTGAAACCTCATCATTTTCTGTATTGTAGCATTTGTGACAGACCTTCTTTGTGACATCACAGACGTGTGGCATTTGTGACATCACCTTCTTCTGGAATGTGAACGTGGTGTTTAGGGGAACACAACATTTGTGTACTGTAGGACACTTACACTAGTAATTTTCTAGGAGATGAATATTTGAAAATTTCCAAAATTTCCAATAATTTGATTTTTTTTGAGACAATTTAACTTTATTTCATAAAACTTTGCTTAGTGCAAAATATGAAAATAACAGATAGGTATATACAGAGCTGAAGGCCGAGGTTAATGGTTTCTTCAATGTAAAATGGAATAGGGAAATTAATACACATTGTAGTGTAAATTACAAGAAATGAACCGAACTGATTATTCAGCTCTCAAATATTTTTGATGGAATATGAAATATTCAAATAAATAAATTTATACATTTTTTACCTTGTATATACCTGATCCAAAAATATCATCCCTTCACAACGACTTGGTTTAACTCCTACTTTGACATATATTAACCCATTTGATCGAATTTCTAGATCCTCAAGCAAAAAAATGATCGGAGCACAGCTCTAGATATTTGGGTAGGGATTGAACTCCCGACATGCCAACCAGCTCAAGCCAGAGGTTTCTTCTTTCTGGGTCTTTAGGAAACCTTATTAATGAGATTTTTTGAATTATAATATGAATTTAATTGGAGATCAACATGGTATTTTGCATCAGCAGAATAAAAATATTTCTAAATAAATATCGCACATTGATTATGTGCTATATACTATATCAATTATATAACAAAAATTAATAAAACATTATAGATTAATTGCAGCAATATAAAAAATTCATTTTTCGTTTCAACGCCGCCCCTGGCCAAGCCAAGCCGTCAAAGATTGTAGGTAACCTTACAAATACTTACCGATGAAAAGTAACATTTTCCGGATATAAATGATCCACTATTTTACAAACTATACAAGAATGCACCATAATTACACATTTATTGTGCACCTAAATCTCGCAATAAATACGAAGATTCCAAGAGCACACTAAAGAAAACACAAGTACGAAACGGCGTTTCGGAAACCTCTCAAATTTGTTCCACTGATAAATCGGCATTGACGTAAAACTCGAGTAAAATTCTTCAAGCGGCACTGCCGTTGTTGAGATATATATATCAAGGCACAGTACATTTTCGGTTTTCACTATCATCTATTATTAACGCGGTAAGGCAACAACACCTTTAATAAGCACGAAGTGCTGCCCCGTGACGTCACCATCCAAGGGCCTACAAGATACTGTTATTACGGGATTTATGTAGTTACTTAGGTATGTCTGAAATCGTTTTTATGTTTTGGCGATCAATGCTTGGATGTTGCTTGGACAACCCAACAACACCTCTAATAAGGATAAAGTGCTGCCCCGTGACGTCACCATTCGAGGGCCTACGACGTGACGTCACAATGGTATTTAAAATAAGCACATTTGTCATTGTATTAGAGATGTTGTTGAGTAAGGCAATACAATATATTACTTTTACCAAGAAGCTGTTTTAAATAACATTTTTGTATTAAAATGAATCAGATTCGTTGAAATTGTTAAATTT
>CAXKVY010002114.1:27500-29116 GCA_964058915.1 Tetropium fuscum
TGGAGGCCTTTTTTGGCAAACAGAACTGACATTTTTCCCGCCTATCTGATAAGTTGGCACCTCGTAGAAGACTTCATCAAGTAGTGACGGGTGTTCCCCAAATGGCTGCGTTACTATATCACTACATCGTCTACGCACATAGAGACCATGATATTCCAAATCCAGGGCTAATACTTAGTCAATCAGTCGCTGTCATGTTGCCGGGGAATTATTCAACCCGAAAGGCATACGAAGGGACTAAAATAGCTCCCTACTGGTACCTGTGATTATACCGATCTGATGTCGAGAGAAAATAATAATAACCAGTTTCTTGCCCAACGCCCTGATAACCTCGTAAGATGATAATGTATATAACGATTGGCATGTTCAGCGTAGTGATGGAATTTATCTCATTAGAAGCATGTTTCGCTTATCAAGAGTGCGAAGGGTATCATTTTGCTTCTGAGATGATCCACTCCAGTATCCATCTAAGCATCTAAGCCTGGAAAATTCGTTCCCAAAACCAAGGGGTGGACCTATTATGGTAAATCCAGTATCATCAAACTGTTACCAATTTCGCTCGACTTCACTATCCAAAATGGTTCAAAGTTAAATAATAAGAATGAATATTTAAATTTAAATAATAATAAATAGATTAATATGCTCCTAACGTCCTGTGTTTCAAAATATCATTACGGTGTGAATTTCTAAGTTGTTTAGTAAAACGATCGAAATATTAAAAGCGTCATTAACAACCTTTATTTTCATATGTTCTTATAGTCAATATTTTGAACCACCAAAACTTATACGATTAAATCCAGAAGCGGAAGCCTTCTAAATCCTCGGGCATTTATGAGATAACCGCCAGGTATGACATAATGCGTACACCATTATGAATTCAGTTGTCGCCTTGCCTGATTGATAGCCTGAAATTACAAAGTCGATGTGTACACGGTGTCGTTGAAGCTTAGAGCTACCCACAACTCGTTGGGCTTGTAATGATAATTTACAAGATACAAGAAAAGGGGCATTTCTTCTTGTCATAATCAGTCATGGGGACTAATTTGTCACTCTCTTAACGCGTTTCGAGCATTAGTGTCAAAAGTGGTTGCTTAATTTGCTCCTATTTCTGATATAATAATTTTTTATAAACCTTCGCCCTAAAGGCGATCAATTTAGGTAATTATTTATAAAATGAGATACAACGTATCGTCCATTATTATATTTTGTATTAGGTATTATGTTTTCACATAATATTCGACCTTTGAAGTTATTAATAATACAGTAAAACCCATTCATAGCGGCCAACCAAAATACTGGAATGAGTGACCGCTATGGACGCTCCAATATGTAATTGTTGGAATGCAAATACGTAAATTAAATAAATTTTTGTTAAAATATGTGTCAATGGACGTTTGCTTTAAATTTTTCAACTTGTTTTTTAACATTTCTGATTCTAAAATTTCTCTTTTTTCGAAATTTTCCCGAGTTTTTCCGTTTCTTCAATATCACTGTCAGAGCTGTCGTCATTTTCGCGTAAATCAACAATAATTTCTAGTACATCGATTTCAGGACCTTCTGTAAGACCACCTTCATCGATAGAAGCAAATTCCCTGATATTAATCATATTATTGTTA